>VUJU01001611.1:25542-52663 GCA_009835225.1 Aphis craccivora
ATTATATTTAGTTTGATAATTTGTTATATCTATGACTAGAAGTATTATATTGCACATTATGATGCACACTAGCACCCCCACCACCAGCACCCACGAGCCGCCACTGATTATACTTTTATAAAAAAAAAAAACAAAAACAATTTAAATCCATTAAATACTTAATCCACGTTCAATGTTTGTTTTTATATTATATAGAGCTATTGCGTATTTAATATTTATTTTATGTAGATGATTTTTTAAATTACAGTATCACGTCATTCCTTATATCCGCGCCTGCTTCAACCAAATCTGTATATACATAAAATATAATATATTTTTATATCTATATCGCTAACACTATATTCAATATTGTCACTATTATTAGTTTTTTTTAATCAATTTATTAAAATGACACAGGTCAAAATAACTCGACAATTAATAGCTCTATATTATACTAAATACATTATACATATATATTATTATAGTATAGCTGGAGTCGGCAATTAGGCCCGTAAGCCAAATGCGGCCAACGGAGAGGAAATAAAAGGACCGTAAAAATATAATAAATATATTATTAAAATAAATAATACATTTTTTTTAATGTTAGTTTTCAACACATATAATAGATGCTTGATATATTTTTATGATGTATTTGGAGATTACGATGACGTACATCGTTCATCGCTGTTTACAATAATAGTCACGGTAACACAACAATTAATAACTATAATATTTAAATTTTTTCTGACCCTTGAAATTTTTTTTCAAATTATCTGAATCGTCATAGGTATAATTTTATTGCCGACTCCAGTTAATTGTTATATAGTCTTAGTTAATCACAGCTATATACCTATAATCTAACTTGTATGGATATAATAGTAAGTACCTATATTAAGGCCATGATTTTCCTTTTCAAAAGTGTGACATCTTCTAATATATTTTAAGAATTACCGATATCTATTGAATACCTACAATTATAAAACTCTATCTAATTACTTTGGTTTAAATTAACTTTTAGTACCAACTTTATAAAATTAATGTTTATAAATATAGCGAGTAAAATAATATTTGATTACTACTTTTCATAAAACGTATTATACAAAACTTCATGAATATTAATAATTATATAATTAAAATTTATGATTGAATAATAATAGTGATCATCTCAATGGGATAAATCATAAATATCATAGGTACATAAACCATATTCTATACTTTATACTTGGTAAAATATTAATTTACATATTAAATGTTCGTGTAATTATTCTATTTTAAATTTGTACTTACAGCATCATCATCATCTGTCTTTAAACAGTTTAAACACTCAATCACTGTCTTGTATTTCTTCTCGAATAATACTAGAAAATCAGTTATACTGTAGAGTCCATTATAAAAAACAAAATAAAATTATACTTACTTTTCAGGCATTTATTCAAATAAAATAAAATACTACATACAATAGACTATTACTGCAACGTTTGTAATTTACGTTTTTATGGTTTACCTATTTCCAATTCAAATATAATATTATTATTTATTATTTGATTAAAATGATAATACTGTGATTTGTGATAAGACAGTATCACAACCGCATGAATGAGTGCCAATTGAATTGAAAAATGAATAATATATTATATAAAATAAAAAGCAATCACGCCATGGTTTGATCAGCGATTCTAATCATAACTAAATCAACAATCGTACAACTCAAAGATCTAATCGAGGGACGAGAATATAACTGACCCTAATCATTACAATTTTTATGTTTAATATTTATTCTTAAATAATTTTGCTAATGCAGTAAAATAAACCGGGATTATTACCCAATTTGCACAACAACAAACACATTATCCATATTGGGTTAGCTTTAAATAAAAAAAGGACATTTTTATCATTATATCCATTTTTTTTTTTTTTACTTTTATTTATACAATATATGTATGTATTTTATATGTTATAAGATTTAATAATTTAAACATTGGTATTTTTACGAAAATTTTATATACCTATACACTTCAGTAGCCATTAAGTATTATATATTAATATAATTATTATATGATATAGACGGTCGTTTTCTCGGGTCAACGTCTGCATGTTCATACAACTTTTTGCGATAAAATAAAATACAAATTTGTATATAAACGGATTATAAAAAAATGTATGTGTACGAGTAAGCTGCAGTGTAACAAAGTGCCCAGTTCGACAATACGACATATGTATATTATAATTAATTCAGTTCCCATCATTTTCGGCCGAATATGCCGAATATACGCGATACACTCACGTTAATCAATATAATATTATACTGTTAACACTTATGTATAGTTTACATACACAGACATGCACACACACACACACACTCACACATAGGTATAAAATGATATAATAAATTTTGCACGCGTGCAGCGTGTCATCGATATAACGCTTACCTCGCATCGTCCCGGCTCCCAATTATATATGGTGACGAGTTGTGTTGGGCATTTCTTAGCGTGCGATGCGTTATTATATAATAATTTTGAATTTAATAGTATTATAGGTATATAATATTATAATAACATCGTATCATACATACGTATAGATAACGCGTTTAATGACTTGTCCTATGTGTATATTATGTGTGGTAGTGGTTTTATTGTGTCGTGTGTGTGTACCTACTACTATCGTAAGCAATATTCGCGTATACCGTATATAATATTATGTCATCATACGTATATATTATACACAGGCTACACCTATAGGTATATTTTTATATTCGTGATTCCTGTACAGGAGTGCATCTATAATATTTCATACACACGATTGACATACACGTTTCTATAAGCCCACTGGAAATCCTGAAAATTAATTTAAGTTGGAATTCATCAATATCATACCGTTTTATTGTTTTACACAACCACACTGCAAATTAAAAATATCGTTAAAAATTAACATAATATTAACAATATTGCCATATTTTATAGTTTATACTGTATTATAATTGTAAAATTATATTGAAATTGCTGCATTTATACTGCAGCTCCCAAAATAAATTCACTTGAATTTAATTACACCAAGCTACGTACTCTGCATTAGTTAATAGTCAATCCCCCACGGGTAGATTTCCCACCTAGTTTATGTTTTCAACATTTGTGACTATAGACACACTAATACAAATTAAAACTTGATTCCCTTTAGGGATGATAAAATATTTATTTATAGTAAAAATGCTTAAAAATCAACAATTTATTTTGGAATATTTGTTTATATAGTACCTATAGGTACCTACATAAATGAATATAACTACCTGTTTAATCTTATGTGTCAAAACTATTCTTTATAATTTCAGAATGTATAATTTTAATTGGACAATCAGTCAAGTGATTGGCTTTTTTCTATTTTAATTTTGAAAAACATAAATATACGTTATCAAGTGAATTACAACGACTAACTATAGTGTTTGAAAAAATGGCTTATTTGAGTATAGTCATATCGAGATAGTACAAATTATGTACAACTAAGTAATGTATGATTACAGATAAATATTATATAGTCTATATCTCTACTAAGATAGATGTAGAAATCATATTTATTTTATTATTATATTTATTGATTTGTAATGTTATTCGACACAAGCAAGTATTTTAATTTTTAACGATATTTAATTCTATTGAGTTCAATCCGGGGTGTTTCTATATACCTAGGTAGTAGGTACAGGTGACTATTGTAGTTTTCACCAAAGGTTTCATGAATTATGAATTATGATACTTATATTTTTTATAGTGTATAGTCAAAAATCAAGAAAACTTCAGATTAGCTAACCAGATAAAACATTAGTAAATTAAAATTGTGTAGACAATTTTTTTTAAATAAATGTCTTATCTATTTTATAATTTAAAATTAGATTTTATACAACATAATATATAGATAATTTATAAACCTTTATAATCGCTATTATAATTATATATTATAAATTATTTATTAAGTTTATAGAAAATGAAAAATAAAATGGGTTATGTACTTATGTAATATGTACTGTGTTAAAATGTATAACGATTCCAGGAAAAAAATTAACAAAATAAAATAAATATTTGGTGTGTATGTTAACAGTAATAAAAATATAAATAAACAAACGTAATATATAATCGTACTACTTAAATTTCGGCCAAGATATTTTTGAAATACACATATATTTGCGTTCCGGGGTATTTTATTTATTTCTCTCGGCGAAACAATTTATAGATAATAGGATAATATTCTATGATGTATAGATAATAAATGTTCACTAATATAATATTACTATAACAACGTGTTTCATAGTGTAACAGCAGTGCTAAAGTGCAACATTTTGTAATCATATTCATATACAACAAACCAAATATTTTTAAACATAACAATTAACTATATTAATTAAATTATTTTTAGTGTTAACTAAGTTTGAAAAATGGGAAAAAAATGATTTTGCAAAAATATCCCTAAACCTAATTTTTCATAATATGATTAAATATTTTTTAGCCCTCGATTTATGGTAAGCTAAATATAATAAAGGTATAAAATATATTTACACAAAAAATTAAAAACGGGACATAACTTACAGCGATCCCAATAGTACCTACTGAATGTTATTCAATTTTTTGATAAAATTCCTACATTCAACAATTATTTGTAAATTATTATCGGTACACTAAATACTCCCATGATATTATAATTATTATACTATTGTGTATTGGTAACATGATTACTTTTTTTATTAGCTTTTAGTATAAAACTATTATAATAATATAGCTCTACTGTTATGGCTATTATGAGTACCTACATAAACGAGAAATTGTTACAATTTTAACATAGGCACTTAAACGGTTTTATTTTTTACATAATTTGAAATCTTCATCCTGATAACTAGTAATATAATTATTAATTACCTACTAATAACTAAAATAATCTTGATCAGCATAATAAACAATAAATACAAGTTTTTTTTTTTTTGCTCACAACGTCATTTTTTCTAACACAGCATCTACTATAGCAATAATGCGTATTATCCATTATATAATATTAAGGCCGAATATATTACAGATCAGCAAAATTATACTTTTAAATAATATACCTACTTATATCATGTATTGGTAGTTACTATAGGTAATAAGTACTGAAATTAATTTGTTTTATAATAGGTATAGGTGTTCCAGCTTTTGTTTAGATTTCAGATTATGCGTTTAACAATGTTAAATTGTTAAGTGTAATATTTAAAAATACTATTATACAATTACAATATTATTTTGATTAAATTAAACCCTGAGATAATCCTATAATTAAGAATTAACGGAAAGATCTGGTTATAAATGTTTAATGTTGTTTAGATAAAAAGTTTTCAGAAC
The DNA here is from genome assembly GCA_009835225.1 of Aphis craccivora. Taxonomy (NCBI): domain Eukaryota; kingdom Metazoa; phylum Arthropoda; class Insecta; order Hemiptera; family Aphididae; genus Aphis; species Aphis craccivora. The sequence continues at coordinate 30,876 of VUJU01001611.1, forward strand.
TATAAGATGGTCGCATTTTTTGCTACTTTAGCGTATAACGGATGTCATTAATATTTAATATGATGCGAGTTTTTTTGGCCGGATAAAATAATGGGGTCGGCCCCAGAAAATATATTCATTTTTTTTTTTTTTTTTGTATGATGAGGACACCCACACGTCACATTACTCGTGATTCCGACGTTCCCCCAAATCGCTATGTTCCTAGAAGGGGTTGGCAACAGGTATAAGGGTGTAAGGGTGAAAATATTCTTAAATGCATCACTACAATATATCGTGATATTATTTTTATAATTCAATTCTATATGTTTATGAGAGTTATAATAATTGAGTTATTACTTATTTATAATATATAAATGTACCTATATTGATATCATATAAGTAATTTAATACAATTTTAATTTATAAGAATATTATACTTAGAACAGCTTAAGGTAGACTTAAAATTTAATTAAAATCATTGCTATATGCGGATAACAAAACATAAACGAATGTATTACAAGTAGGAAGTAGAACCCAATTTGAAAGGAAGACATATGCAGTTTAAATAATTTTATATTATTATAATTAAATGTGCGATTATTTGAAAAATAAATTATACCTACACTGAGTACGCTTATTATTCCTAAATAGTTATAGAATGTTATGTAGAATGAACATTTTCAGACAGTCATCGATATGAACAATACAGTAGGGAAACTTGGGTAAGATGGGACACCTAATACTTAAACTCAATCAAACTTAACAATTTATAACTTACCATGTAAAAATGATTCCAAGTCATTGAAAATATTATTGCACACCTAAATATATAATAACAATTTTAAAAATGTTTTCAGGAAAATATTGAGATTGGTGTTAACTGTTTTGTTCAAAGTATCATCATATTATTCTGTTATCGATATAAAAAAGGACACGACCTGTTTAAGATGGGACACATATAATCATACAAGAAAAATCCATTTCTATTTTTTTAATGATAATATATTATATAAATATAATATAAAATAACATTATAAAACATTTCTAAATATTTTATCCTATTACTTTAGGTACAAAAATCAAATAACTATAGGTACATTAGAATTTAAATTTTAACTTAAATAAAATAATAAATAACCTAATGACTGTTAGGTTATACATTTTATATAAAAAAAAATACTACCTACTTAAAGTAACTTAAGAATGTCTAAATGTTAATATTTACTTGTTAGTTACTATTAACACAGATGTGTTTTATCATATTACCTAGGTAAGTCTTTATTTCTTACAAATATCACAGATATGATAAAGTTCATCATCATTATCGACATGAACAATGTGCCCACTTTTTGCATCTTATACATTGAACCCATCCTTCACTTGACATCATGTATGTATGACCATTGACCACAATACAAACATAACGTCAGGTTATTAGTTATTTAATGTCATCATCTTCATTAGATAGTTTTTCTACTAGTTTTTTTTTGTTTTAGATTTCTTAAATAATTTCCTGTTAACAGTTTTTTCTTTTTTGATTTAATTGCTGTTGTTGTAACTCGTTTTTGTATGAGGAATCTATAAGAATTGCAGTTTTTCCTTTAGCTCTAGAATTTCCCTTCTTTTTTTGTTTATTCTCATAAGTTTGTTGAAGAATAGGAATCACATCAATCGGTGACACTTGTGGAAATGAAGTGTTTTTTTTTTTGTGACTGAAGTAATTTGAAGTATTATAGGTTTGATTGACCACTTTTAATTTCTTAAGTACATATTATATTGTAAGTTTGTGTACATATTTGAATTTGAGATACAACTGTTTGCAAATCTAAAATATTTGTTAACTCATTTACATCTTGTGGTACTTCTACATAGTGTCTGTTTTTTCTACATTTAATGTATTTGTTATATTTTTATAACATAACTTTCTTATATTTTCTTATTAAGCAATAAAATCTGAATCTATAAATACATCGGTATTAAAAGGAAAAATACTTGTTAATTTGAATGAATTCATAACAGTTGTCACTGTAGCAGCTTTTGTAAAAGCTAATCCAAAAATTTCTGCTACATGCTTCAAATTAACTACTTCGCGGTCAGGATGGTTGCGGAGCCTGCAGTTATTGTTATTTCTTTATCATTGTAAACTCTAAGAGGTTTCATTAAACCCACATCCAGTGGTTGTAGTCTGCGTGTACAGTATGGAGGAAAGCAATAATGACTCAATTATCACGCGCTAAATTGATAATTTCAATGCTTTTAGTGTGAGTGGAGTGTGAAACAAAATAAATATTTCAATTAAATATAAAAATAAATAAAAATGTATTAGGTAGGTAATTTTTTTCTAAATTAACTAACCTAGTAATAATAATACTGGATATTCTTTTGTTGCATTAAAAAAAAAAATAAAATAGATAATAGATAAAAGATAAATGTATGATAACAGTCGTGTCTCGGACTTCCAGTCCGTCAGAATCCGAGGATCATTTTGACTGTCAATAACCAGTCATAAAACTGGTCTAATAACGTGTTGGAAAAACTATCTGATGATTTGAGTTAGCATTTCAGGCGAGTTGGAACGGAAAAATTCTACCGCGCATGTTCCCGATAGTTTTATGATAGTTAGACCTCGTGTTGGAACAAACCTATTATTATTTTAAAAGGACGTAACTAAAGATACCTCTGTTTTCGGTGGAAATGACAATATTGGGAGTTTGTAAAATATTTGATGTTTATAAGCTCCACGATAGAATAGAGATACTGCCGTATTCATGAAAAAACGAGAAAAAAAACGTAACAAAATAAGTAAATAAACTGAAAAATGATGAAAATTGGGTTAAGTATACGTCCTTCTTCGTTGGGGGCGTCGATATATAGGTATACACAAATATATTTATTTATAAACCGTAATTAAAAACATCTTTAGGAAGAAAATTAATATATTTATTATGCTTACCTACTTGAAAACCACAACTTAAAATATTGGCATCCCCAAAAATAGGATGTTGCCTCCGCAACTGTTATAATACCTATATCTATATGTATAATTACATATAGTACCTACTGCATGCGGTAACATTATGATGTGTATATAAAAATGGATTGACACATAATGGATTATTAAGATGTGCCAAACGCTTTTACCTATAAATAATATAGGTATAGATGCTCCTTAGTGGAGTGTTAGTGCTGATATTTTAGAGTAATGTTGTCGTGGCAAGGTGCACCGATTTTAGACAACAATAATACTTTTATTTATCATAACGTATATACTGCGCAATGCCAATGCACCATCCGTGATATTGATAATAATATATAATATTATATGTATATCATACCGAAATAAAAACGATTTTCAATCAGTTTTAAAAATGTATAATATGCAGATTGTATATATATAATAATAATACGAGCATTTTATTACAATATCGTCTTTTTTTTTGGGGGGGGGGGGCTCGACGGTCGTGACGGTAGCGTCGTTGGCGACACCGATTTCGACTATCGCCACCGCGGTAACGGGACGCGCGCGCGTCTGCGCAACCAATGAGAGGGCGTCCGGGGCGCGACCAACCTGGTCCACGGCCCTCCTACCGACCAGACGCGCCCGCTACCGCCGCTGTTGTCTTCGTCAGTATTCGCACGGAAACGACGACGAGACGACCGCTTCCCGAGTCTCGACAGAAACGCTTTGCAACTGTATTCACCTTAAAACGGTTTCGATCGACTGGCGCGCGTGCAATCGGTGTCAATACAAAACATACACACAGACAGTGATAGAACGCATTATAATATTATATTCGCGCGGTTCGCATGGGCGTGAATTCGCCGCGCTGTCGCTCATATCGGATTTCGGAATTGTCTCACGCCCGGTCACGACACTCCTAGGGCCGGTGCAGATGCGGTGTTTGTGTGAAAACTGCGAATTGTAAACAATATATCTATATCGGCGGACGATGACGTGCGTGTTTCACTAAACGGTTGTCCAGCGAACGACAACGACGCGTGGCGGCCATCGCATGTCGTACATGTCGCCAAGGGACGTGGTCGGCGTCCGCGCCGCCGGCAGCATCAGCCTGTCGCCGGGCAGTTGCATGGAAGCGCTCAGCGAGAGTTCAGCGTCGAGCGCGGCGGCGGCGGCGGCGGGCGGCTCCGTCACCGTGTCCGACTTTCTGCAGACCAAACGCAGCCTATCGTTCTCGTCCGAACAGGTGTCGTGCATGTGCGAGGCCCTCCAGCAGTCTGGTGACGTGGAAAGGCTGGCCCGGTTCTTGTGGTACCTGCCACCGAGCGAACTGCTCCGCGGTCAAGAGACCGTCCTGCGGGCAAGGGCCCTGGTTGCGTTTCACAGGTAAAAATACACCGCAAAGGTACTCAATGTCTTAATTGTTAAATTTATTTATTGTAAGTAGTTACGTACGTATGTGTACAAAGTTTCACATTCAATGTCGCATAGGCGTAAACTGTGGGGGGGGCAAGAGGGGGCAATACCCCCTTGATATTTTGTAAAATGTATTTATTGGGTATATTTAGTCACTAAGTATCTTTAAGTATACGATATATCGACACAAAATAAAGTTTGCTTCCCATAAAAATTGCCCAAGTTACTCCTATGCAATGTTGTTTATTTATCGATTGAATAATAATATTATATAGGTATTATGTAGGTAGGTACACAGAGTATAGACTTATAATTACTATGTATTATTCGCGTATCTTTACATACCTACTAACTGGGTCCGGAATTGTATAGGTTTTATAAGTCATAATATGCAGTTTTGTAAGAGTAACAAACTTGGAGATCGTTAAACAACTTAAACATAAGATTTTAATAAGAGTCAACAGAAAAAAGTTTTTTTTTATTGTTTGCAAGTAAAATTAAATAATATTTTTTTCTTTTAAGTTGAAATGCATATTTTTGATTTTTATAATATTATTTTCTAATCTTTATATAAAAATCTGTTCTTAATTGTTATATCTTTAAGTAGAGTTATTCACTTTAATACTTAAATTAACAACAAACTTGATTCTGCTGAACTCAAATTCGATAGATATAATATATTAAGTTTTTAAAACTACGATAAAACTTGCGTCTTCTTAGATTTAAATCAATAAGAATTAAAATTATTAGCTGCTGAGAAAAAAAAGTTTACTTTGCTTACTGATACCTAATAATTTGTCCTTCACACCTATTGATAAAATAAAACATCATTTTTTTTAAACAAAAATTTTTAAAAATTTTATTCAAAACTCTTACCTCAACTATCACGTGGCAATAGAGTATGGATTAAGGGATCGTTTATTTTTATATAAATTATTATGATTATATTAATATGAACGAAAATATATTATATTATAATTAACAACTATAGGTAGGTACATTGAATTAAATGTACTTATAGTTATAATTATTTGTAACAAATATTACAAAATTGAAATATTATTTCAATAAATTTTACAATCAATAAAAAAATATTAAATAAAATATCATTTTTTCAAAGAAACACAATTATGTGTTTTTTACGTACTTAAATAAATCATTTTTCTAAATTAAAATTGTTATAATTTATTATGTCTTATAAGTTTTAAGAATAAAAAAAAACACTATACGGCCTAAGAAAAAAGAATTAATTCGAATACCTACCTATTCATTTCTTCGACAAAAAAATTGTATAAAATATTATTTTAAAAACTATTTAAACACAGTTGTTATCAAGGGTGGTTAGGGGAGGGTAACATATTTGGAATAATAATCATAAGGGTACGTACCACTTTGTAATGGTGGGTTAATATATTATGTATATTATTTCAAAATCTTAAATATGCCAGTGAATTTATATTCTAAATATAACCTTACTTCGCTTGATATTTCGGAATAATTTTATATTTGTGGCTTATAATATAAAATAATATATAATGCCACTAACCAAAATCGATTGTTGTACACGTTTTGCCCATCAACAACATTACAATATAAGCATAGTTGTACAAGTTTCCGTATATTAAATAATATATATATACAATACTACAATAGTATGTTTTATTGTTTTTGTTGTAACCCGTTCAGAAATACCCGGCACTGTTCAAACGAGTAGTTTTTTTAAATTTGTGTTTCGTATAAACACGATACTTAATGTGCACTCTTGAACTCATTGCTGGCCATAAAACAATATTTTTTTTGTTTCTTTTTTGCTTGCTCAAATATAACATTAAGTCTAAGTCTAGGTCGTTTTCCTTTCAAACGACCCTCTTTAAGAAAACACGGTTTTTAAAATCCGTTTATTACGGATAAATAGAACACACTATAATTATAAATGTTTCCGATAATAAAAATAAAAAATACATATATGAATAATGTACTAAAAATGTGTGATAAACGTAAACAAGAAATTATCACATCAACTTATTTCTGAATTCATGAGTTTCGAGTACGACCCAATTTAAAAAGATTAATTTAATTAATTCTAATGTACGAATGTACCTAATAATAATAAGAATATTAGCCTTTTGTTAGTATGAATTATATTATATTATTACAACAAACATGAAATATTTCTGTCCAGTGACCTCGGATTGAAATGGGTTATTTTAAGACAGGTTATAAGAAATAATGAATTTTTAAATACATATTTTTGACGATTTTCAAAATTGTTATCCCTTTTATTGTACTAACACAGTAACACACAATACAACTTCAATTTTTTTTAAATAACTACATGTATTTTTAATACCGTATTTTGATAAATCGAGTTATATAATATAATAAAACATTTTAGATTCTGAACGAAGTGATTTAAAAATGATGTGTGTTTTTTGTTTTGTTTTTTTTTTTTTGGTGTCTGTGTACAGCATAACTAGTCGAAATAATGCTCCAATTTCAAACTTTGGGGGTGGTTTCTGATGTAAAAGTAAATATCCTTGGTGCATTATAAAGGTCAAAAGTAAATATTTTCCAACAGTTTTCAAAAAAATCGAGAAAAACAAAAAAAAAATGACGGAAAAACGGAAATTCTTACGCAAAACCAGATTTCAAACAAATCGATTTTTTTTATATGGTTATAATTCAAAAACTAATCAAAAAATTTTGAGTTATTAATAGACCACTGAAATTTTCGATTATTATAAGAATTTTTTTTTTGAAGTGTCGATAAAAAAATTTTGAAAATTTAATACAAGGTTCCTTATGAGTTTTTCTAATAATTGCAGCTAAAAAAATTAAAATTCGTTAGTCACAATTTTTTTATAAGCGTTTATAGTTCAAATTTTTACGAAATTTGTCAAAAACGCGAAAAATTACAAGTAATTTTGAAGTTGGAAAATTATAAAATTTTTTATGTTAATAACTAAAAGGATTTAAAATACAACACTAAGTTTTCCTTTAAGTAGCTATAGAAAAAACTCGACGCATCATTATAGGAAAAATTTTAAGCCCGTTTGAATTTTAAATTTTTACGAAATAGCGTAACGATAACGATTTTAAATGTTTGTTATTATTCAAAAAGTATAAGTCGTAGATACTTGAAAATTTTACCAGTTATTTAGTTTGGCGTTTTCTTTACGTGATTTAATTTTCAAAATATTTTAACTTTTTTGAGCTTTTTTTTTTTCGTCGTATGGCGTATGTGGGCTGAGAATAGGTCCGAAGGCCTAGTTCGGACGCCTAATTTTTTGAGCCATTTATAGACAACTGAAATTTTCAATTTTTCTGAAAAACATTTTTTGAAGTTTCGTTAAAATATTTTTGGCCCAATCAAAATACTTGAAAATTTAATGCAAAGTTCCTCATAAGTTATTCTTATAGTGATTAAAAAATTATAACAATATACAATTTTTTTTTATTAACATTTGAAGTTCAAATATTGACAACAATTTGTCAAAATCTTGAATACTGACAAATTATTTTGTAAGTATAATTCATAAAAATTTTTTATAAGTAGCTAAGAGTTGAAAATTTAATACAAGGTTTTTTAAAGGTTCAGCTTACAATAATTATAAAAGCGGGTTTCCACTACATACGTGTACGTGTACGTGCATAGAAAACTCTTTCCTGTGATTGGTTGGTATATATGGTAAGCTTTTGGTATACCAGAAAGTTTATACGTTCCAACGAATCACAAAAAAGTATTTTTATGCACGTATACGTCTACGTATGTAGTGGAAACCCGCCTTAAAATAACTTAAATTTTGGTGTATTCAGGCTATCTTCGTTCAGAATCGTTTTTCGTATACAATGGTAACTATCATATTGGATTCAAATTTAACACTCCTATAATATATAATGATCCACACGGCACCTAATGTACAGCAGAGCGGTACCCACTTGCCCGATTTTTTTCATTTAATCCTGTGACTCTGAAACCAAAATTTTCTGAATTACGAATTAAAAATATGTTAAAAAAACAACAAAATCACATGGAAATTTGGAAAACCATCCAATAATTAAATCATTTAAATTAAAACTTAAACGTAATGTAATTCAATTTTGGTTTTAAAGCTATATTTAAATCATCAAAATTCGGTCTATCTAAGTCTTGTATTTAAAAAAAGTAAGTTTTAACTTGTATTATGCATACACACCACTAAAGGGCTTTAACTTTAAGTTAAAATTTGTATTTTAGTACTTATTATTCCTTAATTTTCCTTACTTTTATCATAATTACCTAATCTATAGTAATCGGTTTACTCACATATGCTTGAATGCCTCCTAAATCGTAAGATAAAAAAACTAAAAATGCTAGCTGGATAATTATATTTTATTATACTTGTTATGTTTTCAAATAATAAGTGTACTTACATAAATACATAATATTGTAGGTATATTCTCATAACTTATTGAATCGAATTTATGAAGACTTAACTACTTTGCATAAAATTAAATACGTAAGTGTGACTTATGACATTTTTATATATGATAACAAAATGTCATATTTTCTTTAATAATAATAAGCGCATTTCACACATGACACATATATAATATATTAAGCGCGTGATATATTTAAATTTTAAGTATAATAATTATAAGTTATAACATACACACCTGACTCTAAAGTCAAACAATGCTGCGTTTTTTTATATGATTTAAATAAAATATTTTATACCAAGATTTAACAACTATATAGATATACTCGTATGTATAATTTTAGTTAAAAATAATTATAGCTACCTCTAAAAATATTATAAAAGATAATATATGATAATCGGTTTATATAATATATTATTATATATATTCATAATATTATTATGATTTATGAATCGAATTTCTGATTGATATACTTATTAAATTTAATAATTGTTTTTCATGATTTCATGAAAACATAATTTTGTATAAACTTCAGACGGATCTAAGTTTTACTATATACTGATTTAAAACCAGTGGTCAATTATGTGTACATTTGTATGGACTTTTTCTCTAAACATGTTTTATATAACCTATAATCATAGATATTTTACAGTAAATGTCAAAATTTCTTCGTATATTTTCTAAGTAGATTCCATAGAGTAAATAATATTAGATCCTAAATGTTAAGGTCGATTAGACCGTGTGTTACATCTAAATTCGAATTGACAGAATATCTGAGTGCATGTAAAGTATATTGTATGTAGGAGTATATATAATATATATAAATAAAAGTATATATAGTAGGTATACAAGTAAACGTGTCATAACGTTGGTACCTAAACGTAAGTTTTTTTTCAAAACTAAAGAAAAAACACATTATTTTAAACAAATACTATAGATTCTCCGTTTATGTTCAGAATCTAATACGATGTTTGTAAAACGTTCAGCTGTCATTGTGTACACTCTAGCTCGACGATTTATTGGAATACACGTACCTATACTCAAAAAAACAACAACAACATAATAATATAACCATATAACTTCTAAAATTATTATTATAGTGACTTATACATTCGGCGTAAAAATTGTAAACAAATGACAGGTGTTGTTAAATACGAAATGTTGATAAATGCGCACACTATTTACTGATTGATATTATATATCGTTAATTTGTAAACGTAAAATATGAGACTACAATATCTTGAAATCGAAATGAAAATTTTTGTTTTGCCACATAAAGAAACTAAAATAGATTTTAGGCAATAATAATATTATACTGCAGTGACGATAGCGACTTCGGGGAAATGTTATTCAATACCGCCAATCATATTTAGTAAATTTAATTAATGGGTAATTTATAATGTACTGATATAACAAACTAAAATATTTAAAATGTTATATAATATACTTAAATACATAATTTGTAAGGTATGCGACTTATGCTATGTTTAAAATATTCATAATATGCAATTAAAATTACAAAAATGTTACTTAAATGATTGAGGTAAATAAAAAAATATGGCATTTGATATCTTTTTTTTATGTTAGTATGCCTAACGCCAAGGCATCAATCATAACATATTTTAGAAGTAAAAGAAATGAAATTAATTTCTCAAAATGATTACAGAAATAATCACCTATTATTACCTATTGTTAATCTACAAAAACCGAATGCGCACATATAGGTATAATAAATATTACATTGAGTGTCTTCACTTTGATTGCTTTAAAATAATGGTTAGGTATTTACTCATAGAAATATGTTTATGAATGCAATATACAATTATTTTAAAAACATGTTGTTATGAATAATAGTAAACTCTTTATATATTATATATTAGAGTATATTATTTATTTTAATTACTCTAGCAATCATTATAATTGTTAGATTTTCAGTAGGTATATGTACCCATATGTTATACCTGTATAGTATTATATATATTACGCTTACTTGATTATAATATGTACCATTTGATACTTCTATTTGAATTTAAACGTATAATATAATATTACTAGTTACTCATATAATAATATAATATTATAAATTAAAATGGCTTAATATATTTTAATCCAGTACTCAGTTATTACTTAAACATTTTTTTAACCACTTGTTTTACAAATTCTAGCAAAACTATATACTATTATATAGTTATTCTTGTTTTTTATTTAGTAGAATTTACCTGAACATACCACACATGTATTCTTCGATATTTATTTAATATTTATCATTAAATAGAAAAATGTACTATTAGTACTTTTTCAATATCATCATTTGATTAAGACTATGTTGAAATCCGAATAATTATAAATTCCTTAATTATTTTAATAATATTATATTTTTTAGAATTGTACTATCATATAAGATAAAAACAATTTTCTATAATTTATTTATTGTTACATAATGTGTATTATATAATACATATAATATAATATATGTGTTTTATATTATGTGTATACATAATACTAATTTAATATTTTGTTGAATTATCTATCTATCTACTTATACCAATATTATCAATATTTGTCACGGGCTTGTGTTCAAAAATGATGATTTTTCCTAAAAGGGTCAGGATAAATGTTATTAATAGTAATAAAAGTTTGAGATAGGGTAAGTATATAATATATATTACATATTTATATATTAAAATAATTTAAAGTGTAATATATTGTTAGGAATCAGGGGTTTTATTCCGTAATGTTACGTATTGAAAATTCCTTAAGATATCTTCAGCCAAAAATATATATGTTATGATATGTTTGTATAAAATGATACACGTACCATATTGAGCACTGCCATTAACATATTTTTTTTTTACTTTCGCAATTCATTAAAACGCTTAAATTATTTTTTTTCACTTGAAGTAAAAATATTATAATATTTATTTTAAGTGCGATGGTATTTTTTTTTTTTTTTTTTTTTTAAACAACGGAAACGACGAAAACGCATTCACATTTACAGACATTTAAACGCCAATATATTTCCTGACAGACGTAGCATATTTTTTTATTTCTTTATTACCAATTCTCACGCAGTTTTTTTTTAAGTTTTTGCTGAAGTAAATGTTTTCATCGATAAGCGGTATTGGGCCACCACCTTATGTGCATAAATGTAATAAAATAATAATTTAAAAAACCAGAATACATATATTACTAAATTAAGCATTACACGCGAAATTTCGCAAAAAAAAATGTTCATCTAAGAATTTGGTGTGCTTAAAAAAAGTAATATTGACCGGAAATGCACTAATATAATAATACGCATCAGTTTAAACGAAAAAATGTAAATAATTTAATAACGCGTTAAACGAACAAAATACCGGATAAAGTGAAGATAATGGTGCAGATGTATAAAGATTAAGACAACCATCATAATAAAAAGATCCACGAGCAAGATCGAAAGGGAGAGAACAGAAAAGAAGGTGGAGTAATTTTGATATACACCTCATCATATGTTTAGGTATTATAATAGAAAACCTGAAACGAGATAACGACATGATGTGTTGCTTTATACGGTTAAGGGTAACCCTCCTTCATCCTTACCCATAGCCGCTTGTACAGGGCCAATAGAATGGAATGCATTGTACACACGTGAAAAATAAACTGTAAGGATAAAAAAATACTGGTTTTTAAAAATCCTGTGTGACATAATTTGGCATTAAACGAGTTGTTCTCGATTGTCGAGTGTGGTCAGTTGTTCTTATACTAAACCTACGCCCCTCTCCAGTTCCAATAAGAATTATTTTAGTAAATAAATTAATAAAAACAAGAAAAAGTAAATCTTAAAATATTTTTGGCACTATTAGCATATTTTCCCTTGGATTCTCCATTTACTTAATATTTATGTACAAAATAATAAAATGATCATATATAAGTGTATGATTTATTAATAACAACAATAATTGTTAATATTGAACAGTAATTTAGGCTTAGGTATGTATACAACGTTAAGTGTAATTATTCAGACTTCAAGGAATATAATATAGTAATTTATTTTGCATAGATTAAACCGTATATGATTAACTCAAAATAGCGTATAATGCGCTTAAAAAGTAAAAACCTAAATAAATTCGTGCAATTTGACTCGTTTATGATTTATACAATAGACCTCGTAGATACTCTGTGATCTTTAAACAAATCCTACAACAATAACGTTGTACGTGACCTAAGTACCCGAATAAATTGTATAAACAAAAATTTACACGGATTTTACAAAAAAAATCTAATAAAAACCTGTATGCATTTGTTGAAAAAAATCTCATATTAATTTTTATATAAATGAAAAAATAAAAACACTTTATATTGTAATCAAAGACATTATAAAAATAATTAAATAACAAGCTAGTCACATAATTTTGCAATATTTAACGAATGTAAACAGAATAACATTTTATATTCAATGCGATATCATAACGTCATTGTTATCAATATTATACCGAATTATTATAGTCAAAAATTATTTAATTAATGGTGCATTTTATAATACTCTGTTTACATTTAATTCAATGATAGTTTGCTCATAATTGCATTCATATTAATACGAATGTACGATTGATAAATATAATAATTATGTGTAATACTACTAATACCTACTCGGATCGAGTGAAAATAATAATCTCATCGCGATAAATGGCAAAACAGATTAAAACGAAATTAAATAGTTCCGTTACAATAATATTACATCAAGGCCGTAGCTGTAAAATATTTTCTTAGAGGGAGGGTTAAATCAAATAATATTTTCATTATTATGTAAATTATTATAGTTAAGTTATTTATATAAATTAAATGTATTATCTATAAAATATTTCGGTTAGGGGGAAGGGTTGAATCCCATAACCCCTCTCATATACTGTCTTGTATTATATTATTATACATCAGATGATGCGGTTAGTACCTACCAAATAAACTAGTACCAATATTAAGCTCATATAATATATATATCTATATACATTCTTAAATTCATAAATTCATAACATCATAAGTCATATCCCATATGTAATTATATATTCGCGAGCTGTCAACATTATTACACAGATTCATGTAGCCGTGTAAGCATATATACTTACCTATTAGTGGCATAACCAGGATCTTTATTTGAAGCTGATTATGTATTACATATATATTGAAAGGATGTTAACTATAGAATCTCTTATAAGCAGTACCGGCTCAAGTCTTTAAGACATACCTAAGTAAACTTGAGTTGAGTTTTCCCCCCTTACATACTACATACTACAACTAGGTAGGTAATATTTGTTTTATATCTATAATACAAAAATGTAAAATGCCGCCCTAGGCGTAGCTATGCCTACTATGTCTCCTACCCCTTGAGCCGGACCAGCAGTAATTATAGTTTGGTACACTAATGCCGTGCGGGTATAAAATATTTTAGACTTTTTCAGCGACCTACATGCAATAAGTTACAATTTCAATACATGACTAAATTTTAATTACTATTCATTTATATATTTATAAAATATGATATATTATAAATACGTATAATAAGAAATAGATTAGCTATTATGTAATAGAACAATAAATTGTTGAACATTTTTTGAACACAAATCGTTTGGAAGTATAATAAAAAAACTTGCTCAATACCTCAACGGACAACGGCTCAACGCTTTATCTTAAGAAATCCTTTCATATATAATAACAATAATTAGTACTTATAATGTTAAATATACATGAGCCGATCATATCTTCTTATTAAAATTGATGCACCACGACTCCTTGCAGGGCGTAAGTAGAACCTTAGAGTTTCAACCGACAACATTAGATCCAATACTGAGTCTTTTCACACCCCAACTTTCCATTCAAATTTTTTATCAAATAATCCTTTTGTAGAACAATTTCGCAGTTTAAATGATAATAATTTTGATATATATGGCCTTAAATTTCTGTAATTTTATTTGGATATTATTTTTAGTTTATTAATATTTTGTTATGAAATAAAATATACTTATGCTGTTGCAGGAACGCATTTCACGAGCTGTATGCCATACTAGAGAGTCAGAGTTTCGACTCAAGGCATCACTTGCAACTCCAGCAGTTATGGTTCAAGGCACACTATCTGGAAGCGGAGAAGATCCGTGGCCGGACCCTAGGCGCGGTAGACAAGTACCGGCTGCGCAAGAAGTACCCGCTACCAAAGACAATATGGGACGGTGAAGAGACCGTGTACTGTTTCAAGGAAAAGTCGAGGAACGCGCTGAAGGACTGTTACCTGAAGAACAGATACCCAACACCGGACGAGAAACGAGAGCTAGCCCGGCGGACGGGTCTAACGCTCACGCAAGTCAGCAACTGGTTCAAAAATCGTCGGCAGCGCGACCGGACGCCCCAGCAGCACAGGTCAGTTACTAGCAATAGTTATTTAATTTATTGATCGTTAAGTTGCAAAATCGACCGATACCGATACGGCGATACGTCGAAGTATTGTGTTAAAAACAAAAAAAATTTGCATCATGCCACATTGCTTCAAAAAAGGTCGACAAATTATTATTCTAATTTTCTCATTGTGACAAACTTAAGATTGACAGACTACTGTTCTGAAACTCAAAATTTATTTATTTTAAATCAAATAATAGGTACCTAGACGAAATAAATTAAATTACGATAAACTATATATTATCTATATAAATATATAATATAATCCGTGGCAGCCACGGCATGCAATTTGGATAGATCTAAGAGCATCATCTATATGATAGCACTTTTAAGCCTAATAACATAATATTTAGTTGTATCTAAGTCCTTGATGTTAACTCAATATTTGTTTTCTATCTCAAGCCCACACGGAACATATAAATAAAACGCTTATACCTAAAATCGTTTTTTAATGATTTTTGTGTTATCTTAGAGTAAAATCACCTTTTATAAAAATTATAGAGGATAATATTTTTGAGAGTATAACATATTATCAGTTTTATATTTAATTGTTATTTGATTTTGTATTCGACTTGAAATAATATTTAGTTAAACAAATCAATATATCATACCTATCCTCAAAAATATTGTTCTCTATCATTTTTGTAATGGGTGATTTTACTTTAAAATTACTCAAAAACATAAAAAAAAATATAAAAATGATTCTACGTAAATGCGTTTTGTCTATGTTGCTCATGGGTCAGAAAGAAAAAACAAACAGTGCGCTGACTTCCTCTTAACACCTATATATTATACTGTCGATTACTCGATTGTAATCCAAATTATTTTATGTCAACAATAAGGATAATTTCGTTAAAAACAATATATTTTGTTTTCGTATTCGACTTACGAAAACTGTAGAAATATGGTATTCTGAATACTACTGCCACAAGTAAAATGCGAAAAAGTTTAAAACAAGGATAACTACATTAAGAAACGGTAAAATCGAATTATACGAATATTATTATCTAAAAAATTTACCACAAAAATAGTGAGTCTCAAAAAAATCAATCAAAATTATTAATTTCATGCAGATAATTGTTCAAAAATAAATGATAATACATAACATTGTCAATCTGGTTCTCTACCCCGACGGTGTCTCCGTAGAAATTCGTCGATTGCAATCACTTTTAACTGATAGTTTTTTAAAAACATTATTTTGTTTATACAATTATGTAGAAAAGAGTACTTTGATTTAATTTACTTAACATTTATTAATGATATTCCATCTTCATAATACTTAAAGATCTTACAATTTTTCTTTTTTACACGAATTTATCATTGTTGTAATAATATTAATAAACTCCGCAATAAATCGGTTATATACTGTTTATATAATATGTCACCCACCAAGTCACCCGACCACCTTTGCATAACCATCAACGTTACTACTACAACTACACGACACACGAGTTATGAGATTTACGATTCTGAGATTTTTTTACTAATCAATAATAATAATATATACGCGTATGGAGTAATTGATATAAAGATGATATACTCCGAAATAACTATATTTATCGCGTATTAACGCGTTGCTACTCTATTATAAGTCACATCGCTGGGACGGTTTTATAGTTAGGTATTACTATAATATAAATTGTATTACACACATTATATTTATAATTTATAGTTTACGCCCTTAAAAAGTGTTTCCTTATTAATTGCAATTGGACGTCGACAAAAACGAAATAATATTTTTTCACACACATCGGCGTAAACAGACCCGACAATATATAATAATACTATAGATTAAACATACATATATGTTTAATCTATGATGATAGTATAATAAAAATAATGATAGTGATAATATAATACAATGACTTCTTAGTAGTTCTTACCACCGTCGTAAACCATCGTAATAATAACTTTTTACAGATAACGTGGAACGTTTCTAAAAAAATTGAGATTTTAAACATTTTGAAGATGTATATAGAACTATACCTTGTACCTGTCTTTCTATACAAAAACAATTTTCATTTAATTGTTTAATTGTTTGATTCACAGAAAAATGGTAAAACGATCGTTTGTGCGACAACGAGTGGTCTCGACAGTATAGTGTTTATATTATTATGTACTATCAAAATTATTATGAAAACATACAAATATATATACGTTGTAAAGAATAGGTTATCGTTAAGGAAATAAAAATGTAAATAGGTAGTTGAAAATATACGAATGATATTATTTATTTATTTCAAGGCTAAATTAATGATTGTTTTTGTTATTTTTATTTTACTATGTTTTGCTATAGTACCTACGCCTATGCCATTGTATAAAATATGTATGGATAGTATGCTGCACATATTGCAGTTATACACACACATAAAAAATATTTACATCAAAAAATCAATAACTTGTGTGTTTTTCATTATATCAATACTTTTTTCTTCGTGACAAAATAAAAAAAGTGCTCAATAGTAATTTATATATATATATAGGTATAATAGGTATATATTAAAAAACGAAATTGTAAATATACATACTTAGTATACAAAATAAAAAAACAATGAGCCATAAGGTTAGCTACAGTATTCAATATAGTTTATATCAAATATTTCAAGTCCATAACACTGAACCAAATCTCGATATAATTATTAAATGATAATTCGATATTTTTTGTTTATTGAAATGCATTGTTTAATGCATTCAGTTAATATTTTATAGGTGTTCCATTGTCATTTAACACCACATTTATTTTTTTGATTTAGTATTCAGTTTACTAATACCTATTTATAGTTCATACGGTTCGAATGAAAATGTTTTATTAATATGGTTAGCCAAAAATTCAGTTATATGGGCAAACATTTCGTTTTACCCTAAATAACTGCATTTCGAAAAGATTGACAAAAGCGATTAGTCAACTAGTCAATTGCATAACACATGTGTAGCATAAAAATTGACGTGAGCCAGTCCTAAATGGAAAACCATAAGACCAGACTTTTTCTCTAAAAATTCCTATACGGGACAGAATCTCATTAATAATTGATGCCATAAACTCATAAGGTCCGATTTTAAAATACGTGCATAGCAATATGAAATATGTTTTTCTGGTTTTCTGGTTTTTAATTTAAATAGCGACTATACACATATATTGTATATTGTATATGGTATATCACACTATTCCGGTAGCGTTGACCAATCAACTATCACGTTAACGCGTATGTTTATTATTAATACCATCAAACGTGTTATAATGTATTTAAATTTTTAAATAATTACTTATTTCAAGACTTATTTTATTTATTTATATTTTATTTATTAATTTTACTTATTTTCAAATAATAATATGATGTTCAAAAAATTAGATTTTTCATATAATTTGAAACGTGATCCAATTTTCGTTTTTTCAAAATAATGAGAACCAACCTTTTTCACTGTAAATTATTAAGCAAATAATTTTTTTTTTTAATGATAATGTAAACAAATCAAAATTGGAACGAATAGTTTCTGAATAATTTAAATGTATCTATGTATTATATATAATATATACTAAGGATAATAATCCTTAAAAATAGTCTTACGAATTATAAAATAGATATTTTGTTATAATGGATCCATAATTTAAAATATTTATTATTCTCGTAAAATGTTTAAAATTTTAAAATGTTTTTAGATTACTAAAATTTTCAAATCATCATAGTTCTCATATATTCAAAATTTAACCCCGTTTATGGTTATATTTCTCTTAGATTACAAAGTTAAACAATCAAAAAACTACTCCTACGAATTTCGATATGAATATAGCAAAAAATTTTAAAAATTACCTATCAGATTGAATATCATTTTAAAAACGATGTTAGTATCACCACAACTCATAAGATAATTATTGAATTATATAAAAATCTAAGTTTTTGAAATTATGTCAATTAAGTAGATTTAACTTTATTAAAAGTGTCCGACAATTTTACAAAGATAAATTCATTATTTTAATAGTAAAAATGGAGGTGAGCATTTTTGATGAATTACTGTGTATATAATTTGTATGTATATATGGGTTTGAGTGCGCGCATTTATGCTATGCTGTTATTAGTTGATAATAATACGTAATGAGTGCATATATTTTTATAGTACTACACAATAACTAACACTTAAAACAAATATATGTATTAAATATAAATTTATTATTGTATAGGTAACAACTAAGAAAACAGGGAAACCTAAAATATTGTACCTATTATAGGTGGTAGAAAAAAAATACTAAAATCTTCGTAATCGTCATCGTCGACGGCGGCGGCGGCGGCAGCATAGCGTTTCCGTAAAGAAAATCACGCCGTCGTGTTTGCCATTAAACGCATATATTTAATGCATAGGGTGGAGGCGGTGTGTCCGACGGTCAAGACCGGTAGTACAAACATATAGGTAATAATAGTGAGTGCCGACTACTGAGTTTACGATGTTATTGTGTGTACATGCGCACACATGTAAAATATATATTATATATTATATATATATATATATATATCATATATTTGGTGTGTGTGTGTGTGTGTGTGTGTGTGTATATGTGCAGTATTTACTCCTTGTCCTAAATTAACGAGAGAGAGAGAGATCGTGAGAGGTATAATATATAAAGAGAGGTCGGGGGAAGTATATGTTTATGTGTGTAGAGTGAATGAGAGAGACTGAAAAGAACCGCACGTCCCTTTCGGTGGAACACGTGTTTGCTAATCACACATTCTTGTATTTCGGCGTCCGTGACAAATTACCCTCCGCCGCTGCCCTACAACAGTCGTCGCTTGAGCCGTTTACACTCATTCCGTCCGTCCGTCTAATCACGTTGTTACCAGATTTGCTGGGCATATACAGATCATCTAGTCAATACCCGCTGTTTCGACCATCCCCTACCATTATTTCACCTCAATGTCATCCCTAAGCCATTGCTACCAAGACCGCACTGCAGCTACCCTACCTTGTTGCTATAATCGACAAAATCCTTTAGAACGATAATACCCCAATATACATGTACATAATTCAGGTAACCTGTACCTTAATGCAGTAACTCTGCAAAACGGCCAGTGCCAAGAATGTATGAAATTTATTTCGACATTGAAATTGTTCTTGAATATGTGTCGAACCTTCATGATACAGTTATGGTTATCACTAAGTCTCTAGACTTTAAGTACTCGTATTTACATATCATTTTATAAATGGTCGTTATTAAGGACGATGACCGGCTTTGTCGGGGTCATTATACATATTGTAAACAATGTATATGTTAAGGAAAAGTTCAAAAACGGATTGTAAATATTTTAGATTTTATATACATACAGGGGTGAGCAACTGGTGGCCTGTCTTAACCTAACCGGCCCGTCGTAAGTTTTTTTAATGTGGCCCGTCCTATATTTCTAAATTACATCAAGCAATTTTAAAGTTTATCGTCTATGTTCTATGTTTTATAATTCTATATAGTCTATATCTTATCGATATAATACCTAATTGTTATCTGGTATTGAACATTATTAACATTACTAACATGCTGTAGATGGTACATTTATGCACAGCAATTCACGTTAAGCTTTGCGTTAGTCTAAAATTTAGAATGAATCGACCTAATTTGAAACTTAATTAAACATTTGTGTTTGTATATTGGTTTTTATCGCTATATTAGTTTTATTTTTTAGAGTTTTGTGAACATTTTTAAATTGTGCTATTATACATATAAGCGAATGCCCGCTAAAAAATTGAACTGTCACGTTAAAAAACCAACACACAAAGTAATAAGTCGATTCACCCTAATTTTAAAACTAACGAAGCTAAAAGTGAACTTCTGAACGTAAATGTTCTATATGTTATGTACCTACTTTTAAGTACCTACTTGTGTGAGATGGATACAATAAATGCGAGTGTATAAACTATAAAGTCCTCTTAGCTTTATTATTTTGATTATATAATCGATTATTGAGAATAATCAGTTAACTAATAGCAGTAATAACTAATAAGTATAATAATATCTAATATAGGTATTAACTTCGCAGTGCCGAGCGCGTAGTTCCTGAATATGTTTATTAAATGGATTTAGACAATTTTCGTCCCGACCGTTGCATCTTGGAGAAAATAGCATTAAATACGCACAAGTGACAAATACCTCTACCGGCTCTACCTGTACGTCATATATTATTATTAAAGCGGCGCTAGAGTTCTATGCTGACGGGCAGCTGGATGTACAATACCGTATAAATTATATATTATATTATTTAATAAGTGTACACGCGTTATTAGTTACATTATTATTGCCCGCACGGACTGACGATGCTACGGTCTCCTCCACACGCCGCCTCCGAATTGTGTAGTCCGCGGGAGTGTGTGTGCGTTATTGTATACGGTCGGACACGCCCACCGGAACGACGGCTGTGATGTCGAGGATTAGCAGGGCGGCGGCGATTCGACGCGCCGCGTGTTAAATAATTGAAAAGCTCACCCGTTTGCGTGATTTACTCCCCGCGGTGGCTGCAGGTGCGCTACAGCGCGTGCTTCACCGTACACGCGCATCACGATGGATCACGGATATATTATATGCTATATATGTACAAATTATTTTCTATTATTA
>VUJU01001612.1:0-52609 GCA_009835225.1 Aphis craccivora
GTATAATCATATTTAATTATTATTTTAAATATTATGAATGTATGTTATTTTTAAAACAGAGAAACTCTTAATTGAATTTTGTTTTGTATGCTATAAGTTCTCATAATCTACATTGATACAAATTTCGGGAGAGTTTGTATTTGTAAAATATAACAGTTCTTAGAGTACTTACACAAGATTATATTATTACAAAGATTGGAAATTTAACTTAAAAGGGTACTAAAAAGATTTTATTTTCCGAATTTTCTATAGAAAAACTTAATCTTCACCAAAAATGTTTGATTAGTTTACTAAGTGCAATAAATTACATAACACATATTTTGTTTACCTTTAAAATAATACCGAAAAACATTTAACGGCATTTTTTTTTATTTTAAGCTTCTTGTATTATCTATGATAACTTAACAGTTACAATGAAATAAAATACAAGATATAATTAATAAATTATACACCAATTATTAAACTATGTTATAAAGTCAGCCTTCTAGATAAAGGCGATTACAAATTTTATGGCTGAAAATGATTTTTTATTTAAAATAAAGTGAAGAGTTTTGAATTACGTTTTTCGTAGCCTGTAAATCAGGACAGTTACATAAATATAAGGGGGTCACAGATATATAAATTAAATGAGAAGTATAATATAAAGGTGAATCGTTTAGTCCAAGTTTAAAAGAGTGACTAGGTAGTAAGGTATGTCTTATACGGACTATACGTAAGCATAAATATATAACGTAAAAATTAAGTTGAACTATGTATGGTCTTTGTAAGTTTAGGTTAATCAACCAAATCTTATAAATGATATTGAGAGTTGTATATCTATATCTCGAAGCGTAGTCATCAGGTATGTTATACCAATAGGAAGACCATAGATAAAAAAGAGCGTTCGTTATTATAATAATTTTTAACGTGGAACTATATTCAGCTTACAATACTATAAATATAATGACTTAACAACTTATCACATATTTTTATTTATATGATGCATTTAATTTAAAAAATACAACTAATAAAATGTTTAAATTATTTTTCAATAAAATGATATACTTAGTAGTTCATATTTTTTAATTTATATATTTATGTATGTACAATTACAAAAATATAAAATATTTTTGAATAACATAACAAAATGATGTTATTTTACAAATTTCTTAAAAACTTCATTTAGTAAATATATTTTATTGAAGTTAAGTATTTAAAAAGATTTTGAATTACTTTTTAATTACATTGAAAAATAATTTAACTTTTAATTTTAAATATGATAAAGCCTTAAATGATTTTCAGAAATGAAAATAATAATTATAAATTCTAATAAATTTAATATATACTTCTATTAGTTCTGTTCAACCATTGTTTGTTTTATTATATATTATTTATAATTTTGAATACCAAATAAATATGGTAAACTCAAGTTTCAAAAAGAATTGTGAGTAAGAAATTATAAAATAATTTAAATAACAAACATTAAGATTCCTTGATGAAATATACATTACAACCAGAAACTGTCGATAAAAAAAAAATGAAATTTTAATCAAACTTTCAAAAACGTAGCACAATATTAAATAGTTTTTTGAGTTATTAAGAATACACTAATTAGTTTTAAATTTGTTGTTCAGTCGCGACCTACCTCTCGTTGTTAACGGTCGTCTTTCCGCCAGTTATCGCTTAGAAGTTATTGCGTTTTATTACTTAATTAATTAAAAGTTATTTTAATATTCTGTTGCCAACTAGTTGAAACTGCCGCATTTTAAGAAAAAACTCTGGGACCAATAAAAATTAAATCCACAATTGTTTCATAATATCATTATTCAGATCCCGAGTTTCAAATTGTTTCACACAATAAACACAATATAATTTTTTAACTTCAAATCCATTTAACAATTCAATTACACATAATTTATTACACATAATAGATAATTATCATACACTTAATTTTGATGGAATTAATTTATTTTATGTACGATATTGATGTAATTATAAACTAGGGAGATACACCAGAAAATAATAGCTACATCGATAATGACATAATAAGCGCAACTCATCAAAACTTGGGACCATTATTACAAACACCATTTAATATCTATCTCATATTACGTACCTGCTGTAACATAAACGGAGTATATGAAATAATATAACGTTGATCAATACTTCAAACACTCAAAATCCCATTTTGATGGCACATTGGTAATTATTATTGAACTCACAAGTAAAAAAGTGGATAAGTGGGTACTGCTCTACTTACATTAGGTGCCGTGTGGATCACTATTTTATATTAAAGGAGGGTTAAATTTGAATCCAATGATAATTATAATTGTATACGAAAAACGATTCTAAACGGAGATGATTTGTCAGCCTAGGAAATAATTTTCAGTGGTTGGTGAAAAAGGTGGTTTATGTTTTAATAATGGCCTGAATACGTCAAAATTTAAGTTATTTTATAATTATTGTAAGCTAAACTTATGAAAAATCTTGTATTAAATGTTCAACTCTTAGCTACTTATACAAACATTTTTATGAATTATACCTACAAAATAATTTGCAAATATTCATGATTTTGACGAATTTTCGTCAATATTTGAACTTCAAATGCTAATAAAAAAAATTTGTGCCTATGTATTCTTATAATTTTTTAATCACTATAAGAATAACGTGTGAGGAACTTTGTATTAAATTTTCAAGTATTTTGATAGGGCCAAAAAAATTTTATCGACACTTCAAAAATATTTTTTTATAAAAATTGAAAATTTCAGTTGTCTATAAATAGCTAAAAAAAAATCAAAATATTTTGAAAATTAAATGGTGTAAAGAAAACACCAATTTAAATAACTGGTAAAAATTACATGTATCTAAAACTTATACTTTTTGAATAATAACAAATATTTAAAATCGTTTGAGGATAAATTGTTATCGTTACGCTATTTCCTAAAAAATTAAAATTCAAACGCACTTAAAATTTCTCCTATAATGATGCTTCGAGTTTTCTCTATAGATACTTGAAGGAAAATTTATGGACAACTTAGTCTTATATTGTTAATCCTTAGTTATAAACACAAAAAAATTTATGATTTTTTCAACTTCAAAATTACTTGCAAATTTTCGCGTTTTCGACAGATTTCGTAAAAATTTGAACTATAAACGCTTATAAAAAAAATTTTGACTAGCCTAATTATATTCACAACACATTTATACTTTTCACTTAAACAATGGAAAGCACTAACACCTAAAATTTCAAGGTAGTATACTATCGCACTTCAATCCTGGTTTCACAACCTTAATCTCTCCAGGAAATGCATAACATCATTCTCACGTCTTCAATTAGGCCACACTCTGAACTATCCACAACAACCCTAGAGTTTGACAGAACCCACCTCATTTTCAACTGTCTAAAACTTCATTTAAGAGTGACAGTTTATTGTCTGTTTTTAAATTTTCTAACATCCCTTTCGACATCCTATATAACGTCATACTTTCATATCAACAATTTAATATTATACTTCTCATACTATCTTTATTTAACCATATTGGCTTTATAATTTAATGTAGCTAATTGTCAAGCGTATTATTATTATTTACTTATATATCATTATAACTATTTTTTTCTTTCTGTACTTTTAACACTATATTCGAATTGTCAAAATCAATTGTACAATAAATTTTAAATAAATAAAAATAAAAATTCTTATTACCTATTTAATACAATTTTCGTATTAATGAATATAAATGTTGATGGATGGATAAAAAAAAAAAAAATAAAATAAAACAGAATAATTTAAATGTTGTAAGCACAAAAATATTCCATTATTAAATGGCATAGATTAAAAGAAATTACATCAATCGTTTTGGCAAGGCCACCATTATGGTGCTATTAGAAAAATATTCTTAGCTTAAAATAAGTTAAATATTTTGTTGCTTATTGGAAATTTTTGGAAAAAGTCCAAGTGGCGTGACGATAGTTAAAACCATGAATCTGAAAGTATTGTATTTATCAATTTGAATAAATACTTATTGCTGATTAGTGTTGAATAATATTATTATAAACATCACGTACAAAATAAATAAACATTATTATATAGGTATATACAATTAAGTTAGGTTATTAAAAATGATCTACATAAGTATATGGTATAAAGAGGTACGCACCTTACTAATTTTATGATTTTATTGATATCTATATAAATACATATATTATGTTAATATATTATATTATTATATTATAATATATTATTATTATTATTTTTGTTATTATGGATTAATATATTAACGCATGTTTATATATATTTTAACTCTTATTTAAAATATATTTTTTGTAAAGAACAGTGTTATTATTTACTATAAAAAAAATTGAAACGTTGAAAAATACACGAAATGACTGTTGCAAAAACAAATGACACAAATTTAGCGTTGGTCAGAAACTATAAGTCATAGACCACAAAACTAAAGTTAATTTTATACACCGTACATACATTCTTGTTATTATTATCGTAACAGTTATAATTTTTCACGTACCACAATAAAATACTAAATGTAATGTTCGTTGTTATATTTCATATTGTTATAGTTTTCATTATATTTGTTATATAAACAAATAGGGTATATCTAATATAATATATTATAAATATACGTGTGTGTGTGTGTGTATAAAAACAATTGTTTAACTAATACATTGAGACAAAATACACACAAAAACGTTCAACCAACCTTTATTTATATATAAAGAAAAAAAAATAAAAAAAAAACATATAAGCTGAAATACCTACAATGAAATAAGCTTGTTCCTCTCTATTTTACGTTTATACAAAACGAAATATTGTATAATCAAAAGTAAATATCACAACTCAAATAAGCATGCACGAAAAACAAATGGCATTATAGTCCGTTATTCATCTTAACTTAGGTTTCAATGAAAATTAAATGTGTTTATTTTACCAGATATGTGTTATTATATTCATAGATATATAATAATTTTACATAGACGCTAAATACAGGAGTCTATGAAATTAATATATGGTTTCGTATTATTGTTTTAATAATGTAGTACATTTATGTATACTTAATACCTATATAACATATATCCATAATATATATAACTATAGACAAAACAATGAAACCGTAATGAGATTGTTCAAAATATTATCACTTTCAAAATTATTTTAAATACGTATTTATCCAAGATTCTAAGAGGGGATGAAAAAAAATCTTTTTTTTTTTTGTAAAACTAGAAGCTCAAATAGTTACAAAACGTATACCTAGGTAACTATTGAATATTTACTTCTTTGATATTTATAATAGGTAATAAATTTAAAACAATTATGGTACGAAAATAATATAAGGCAGATTTTATTTCGGAAAAACTGAAACCAAATCTTGTTTTATTGTCTTTTCAATGCATAATAGTCTATTTCTAAAATTTTCCCACAATTAGGTAATGTATATAATATATACAGTCGTATATAATAGTATTTTAAAATAATTGTATTGCATTGCATATTAAATAATAATAATGTGAGTCTAGATTAAATACAATAAAAACAATAATTGAGTTAAGATTTGTTCAAACTTTTAGTTTTTCTTTTTCAACCCTTTTTTTACCCTGAAACGACAAATATGGTAGCTAAAATTTATTTTTAGTATTTTTTATTTTTTTAACTCTTGATTTGTATTATTGGTCTGCAAATTAAACACTCTTTATCGAAATATATGTTTAAAAGTATCGTGAAATGGACTTTTAAAAATATTTTTAGAGACAATTAGTCATTTAAAATGTTATTAAAGTTGAAACTCTTAAAGTTCAATAATTTCGCATTGAAAGTTTTTCAGTCAAAATGACAAGTCATTTTTCTAAAATTCCATTCACCTTTGCCAATGAAACAATTTACTTTACTTTGGTACATAATATAATATTATTCGAAAAAAACATTTATACAATTTACACCACAAGTCTCCTATGCGGAAGTCAGTTGCATATAGTTGATTGCTTAGCGATTTTTGCATGAACTTTCCCAAAAAAACTTCTTTATGCGGGAGTAACCCACAATTACAATATCAAAATATATTCTGTGACCATATTCCTAATATTATATTGTACATTCTAGTTGTATGGACTCTTGTCGTTTACGGTTACTGATCCTTTTCGGATGTTAGGTTAAGTACCTTGTACGAGATAATAGGCAGTATCACTCTAAGGCATATCTGTCCCATGCCATCATATATACATTGAATATTCATATCCATATGTAATGCATGTATGAGAGAAGTCCTCCTACTTAGGTCACACAAGTGTCTGCGTAGAAACCTCTTATTATTATATTAAATCAAAATATGTCTGAACTAGAGTTGTGTGTGTTTCCTGGCATCGTATAATAAATTTAATATTATGGTGTTTTGAGCTCGAGAAAGGATGATTTAATTAAGAATATAACACACGTTCGGTAGCCATATAGCTGTAACTTAATTGGAACCAAAAGAAATTAAACACACACACACACACACATACACATGTATATATATATATATATATATACAACAGTGCATACCTAACAAATAATAATATTAATATAGACCCTGCAAAAACACAAACGTGTCATTAGAACTTTAAGGTGCAGGTTCAAATCCCGAGGGCACGAGGTTCTACGAATAAATTTCGGATTTATTAAGCATAGCATATAGTATAAGTATTATAATAATATATAACATACAGTCGTCCACTAACTCGAGGGTTATAAATTCTTGGCTGAATAAAATATCAAACCAAATATAAAATTACGTCGTGACCTGTGTCTTTCCCTCTCGCTGTTTTTCTTTTGCACTTTAATTATACGTCACGCTTTACACACATGTATATTATATACGAATATTAAGTATATTATTATAACCCTTTCGTTTATTTTTTTCTCTTCTTTTCAACGCTCGGGCCGTTTGTGCCGAAATCAAATGAACTCTTTCGCTTACTACCCAACTCTCAGCCCGTTCTCGTACACACCTAACATAATATTATAATACACCTATATATTTATTTTAATATCTATATAGAATAATTAGTATAACCTCTGAAATCTGACTCAGACGGAAGGATAATTTCAATATAAATTGCTATTTATATCGGTTTAGATATTATAATGATATACGCACCGCATAAAATCGCACTCCCTCCAACAACCGCCACCGATTCACACAGTAATAACAATTGAACGCGTCGAATAAACGGCCGTTGTAGAATAATATTATAATATATAGGGAAACGACCAGGGCGGTGTTGCGTGATGAACATCTTTAAGTCTTGATCGGCGCATGCAAATTAGGCCAGCTAGTTATGCAAAACTGTGGATTGAAACCTTTGAATAACCCTTGACGGTGCTCGCGGTTCGTTATAAACGTACCTATATCGATGGTATTAATAACATTATACAATATAATATAGGTAATCGATTTACGCGTATTATGACATGCGACGATTTCACTAGGTTTCTGGTGAGTTACGTCTGATGGAATTGCGTCAGGTATTTGGATATAATATTATATAGAATTATTATTATAATAACAACAATAATGATATTATCAACAGGTATTTTATAGGTCGTACACATAATATACTATTAAATTACCTAGTCATCAATGTTTATAATATAGTGGCAATATCACATTCTTAACGTTTAGAAATTCTGCAAGATTGTAACTCGTATCAGTTATATGAACATAATATAGTCAATAAACAATACTATTAGTTTTACATGGAATGAATTCAATCTGAGCATGTAATACAAATATAAATTGATAATAATCAATAATGTTTGTTTTTTAAGATGTAGTTGAAAAAAAATGTAATAACTTTTGTTTTATTATTGAAGTAATTTATTATTAAACAATAAACAAAATGTGTTGTTATATTATATTTCATTATTTACTTACAAACTAATCCAATAATAGTAACCATAAATATATATATATATTTTTTTTTTAACTAAAGAAAATTCATATTGTTGATTTATACAACTGAGGTTTGAAATTTATTTTTTTTTTCTTTAAAAATAAATGTTCATTATATTTCTAAGTTTATAAGTTTTCTCTAAATACAACATAACAATGGTTATAAAATTGTCTGTACTATTACTATATACTTTTATACTTAGAATAAAAATAAATTTCACACTCATTTCAATAACTAACGAGATAACTGCATAAATTAGAAAAATATTTTAAATAATTGCGCATTTACACAAAAGTATAACTAGGCTTTTGAATAATTGTGTAATATTTTAGATCATCTAAATTCAACGGACGTGAACAAATTTAACGAAATTAAATTTTTCAAATGCATACTATCGTGTTATATAATTTACTTGATTTATATAATTTTCATTTTATGGTATAAATTTGTTAATTAGTTTCGAACGTCATTTATTAGTTTTATCAGTTTTTTTTTTTTTTTTAAATTTATTATTCAAAAATTTACGTTTGTATTCATTATATTATTTAAAAATTTCACTTCATACGCTGCATGTATTAAAAACGATAAGGATACCCTAAAGTTATATCGACAGAATATAAAGTTCTAATATTAAAATATTTAATCCTTTTGGTATCTCCATAATAATATTATGTTCGTAGATGTACTATACGCAAAATATTTTATTAAATACCTTTAAAATACTTTCATATAGTTACAAAATTATTTAAACACACATAAAGTCTTTTACCATTTTCAAAGTTTGTGGTAACATTATGTAATGTTAGTGCAGTCACTTTCCATCTTTCATCTTTTACCATAAAGCTTATTTGCATTATATAATATATGTGAAATTTAATCCAACATAATATTCAAAATTATTCAGAAATACATGCACATTATTACCGACCTATTAAATTTAAATTAAGCAACATTTTTAAATGGTAAAAATAAATATTAGTTGTGTACAATTAAGACCACAAAATATATAATACCGCGACATTAATTTATGATTAAATAGTTTGATACTACAAGGTTAAAAAGCTACTTTTTAGTATTTAATTATTAATAAATATAGCTTACGCACTCCAGTTACTTTCAATGTTTATGTAATTTATATACATGCTGATATTAATTACATAGTATCGTCTAAATAATATCAATTAAAGCAAACGACATATACATTGCAACATTGTATTATAAATTTATATAATTCTGTGACAAAGTATAATGTAATTACTTCTCGTAATTTGGATTGTTAACTTCCAATTTATCAGCAAAACCTTTGAACCAGAGGGTATTTGAATAATATCGTATAATTTTTACGTATGTATGTATATATATTATTTTTCTATCAAGTTTCCGCGATAGAAAAAATGTGTATACAAACAATAATGAGCGAAAAATTCAGCTGAGAAAACGGAACGCGGCAACGCCAATATCCAAGGGTTGAAATTGCGTTATGTTATCATGCTGCGGTGTTTTGTTTCTTTACTTGTGAAGTAGAAGAAGAATTTGTAATAATGTATCATTATAAATCTGTGTACGTAACATTTGTCGACGTACGAATATATAAACGAGCGAAAACGCAAGCGGTATGTCGATAAGAAACAGCGTGACCGACGAGATTGTGTTACAAAAGCTCATGAATGCATAATGTAAAGCGGTACGGTGGTATAAATAAAAAAAAGAGAAGAAAAAACTTTTTCCGATTTGCCCGTCGCCGTTATTATTTGATAGAGGAAAAAAGAAAAAACAAATAAAAAAAAAAAAAAACGAAATTCTCGTAAAATTTTCCAAACTTCTCGTCATCGCCTTCTCGTTAAGTATAATTAAGACGCATTGTTCGAATTTAGTTTTCCGACTGTAATGTAGATTATTTAATTAATTGCTTTTATTCCAACCATAATATAAATATATTAAGTTGTATTAGATATATTTTATTATTTATAAATTACATTAATATTATTTCAATTTCCCTGTCCATAGTGATCCCCCCTCCCTCACCAGACCATTTGCAATCATAACAATGACGTAATTTCAACAGTGACGGTCGGTCTTTTGACGTTGTTTTCTATGATACAATTTACAAAATGGCAATTTATCTAATGAACGGTTCACGAAGCTTAATATGTATTCATCTTAGCCTCCAAAATATTCACACCCGACAATGCGTGATTTCATTTAGCTAATACGAATACTCGAAGCGGCCGTGCATGCCCAGATCTACCCAGCTTGTGTGTACAATATATAATAATAATATTATTATAATAACTTATGTCGTGTACTTAGGCAAGTGAAATACGACGAACAATTTGTATTATAAACCATACTAATACCACCACCGATGCCGTTGCCATATGTGGCGTTAATGGTTGACGTTGTTTGCCTGGCCGCGATGATCTTCATCGCACCTTACATTTTAATAGGAATAACTTTTAATCAGATATCTCATTACTACGATAAAATAAGAACTCTGAAATTGAAAAAAAGTTGCTACTACATTCCATAGAATGAAAAAAAAAATGGTCAAACCCATTGTCATCACTTTCTGAAGTTTTGCAAGACTGATTTAGATGATTTTTATTTTATTTATCAACGGAAAGAAGAAAATTTCCGTCGAGTAGCTAAATACCCGGTTTTGAAATGATTGTCGTCTTAAACGTGCGTGTTTAGCTTAAATTGAAAGTTTTAGAAATGTGTGACATTTTTCATTCGAATTTTGGTCAAAGTATTAAGAAAATTAATGGTGTTTTCTCGCGTATAAAGAAAAAAATCCTCTCACATTTGTTACACAAATGGTTTAGAAAGGAAATTGTATTAAACAAAATCACTCGCGAAAGTAACGACTTTTTATAACAGTATCGTATGCATGTACTTTACTACACTTCAATGATGGCTATCTTAACATAATAATATATTAGTGATATTATTATCAACTCATACGATAATGACGAATATAATAATACTGGATCACCTTCGAGTGGGCTTAATAAATGCTGACGGTTATTATTGTTACATCCCGGCCAATACAACGCGATTATTCTCGATCATGTCAATGCACGTCCCTTTGTAGAGACTGATCTACAGAGGTCTGCACATTATACATAATTCATTCGGCAATCAACTTAATTAAATTAGTATTGTTTGTACGTTGTCCTTAATGGATCGGGGCGGGCACGTTCACGAAAAAGGTTCAGCGAGTTCTCTAACTTTAAGGAACAACAACACTAGAAAACAACATTTTATCCCTTATGCTGGTCGGTGGCCAATGGATCGTAGTCGTCGTAATTGTAGATTCGGTGCATGCAGTTAAAAGTTAATACATAAAGTTATTGATTAGAAAAATAGTTGTCAAGGAAAATAAAAATCAAATACCCATCTTACTCACTTTTATATGACAACTAAGGAAGCTAGTATATCGTGCAACCTATTTAAAAATTCCCTCAAATACACAACTTAGGTAGCACCTTCTCTTCCTGCATAATCCTGCATCAATTTAATGCGCGATCAATAAATACATCATAATACCAAAAATATTTTTCAAACAAATAGAATGAGATTTTTAGAACTATAAATAATATATTATTATATTTTAAAATCAGAAAACTAATAATAATAAATTGTATTCCAATAAATATCTATTTGTTTAAGTATATTCTTTTATGTGATATGGCTTCTTATAATGACCAATAACCATTCGTGATTATCGTTTTTGAAATAGAATATTTCTTCTTTTTTTCACTTAAATTGTTAGTTCTACGATCTTAACCTTCCTTTATTTTCATAACATAAAATTGCACAAAAATTATTAGTTTAAATGACATATCTATCAATGGTGTACCTAGCGTGGCTTAGCCCTCCAGCAGTGTGAATATTAGTCGCTAAATTAATTATTATCTATTTCGTTCAGGTAAATACTGTGTTTATTATACTGAACTTCAATTAATGACAATAATACTTATGTTATCATTTTTTGTCAGCAATATATGCTTTATATATATATATAGCGATAATATTAAATGTACGGGTCAATATGTTTGATGCAAATTAGCAAAACGATTAAAAAAAAAGCGATATCCTATATTCATATCATTATAAAATTCTACCATACGGGATAAATAGTAATCACTAAATTATGATTGACAATTGACAAGGCTATCGAGTATTGCGGTACTGCGAGTGTATTTCCACAGCCTGATATTATTGAATGATTTTACATTTAGGTGTTTTAGACTTATAATCGGCAACATCTAGATTTTAATTCAGTTGAAACTGAAATTATGGTTGTCAAAAACTGTGTTCAAAATTATAATAATGAACCATAACACAAATATCCAATACATTTATTTAAAAAAAACCATTTTAACTTTTCTAATATATATGAACTTATGAATAAATTTAGATCAGACCTTACCAATTTCTTCGACATTTTATAACAGTCGTTTTCAATAATGATATGTGTCAATAATAATTTATGTATGCGGTAAACTATGACACAAAACTGTTTCACAACCCTAGCAATACTAGCAATACTAAAACATATCGAAAGAGATATTTCAAATGGTATAGATCTCAATTATGTTTTAAATATATAGTGCAGATATAATAGACAATTGTAACGATAGATTTAAACAAATAAGTGCCTTACTTTTAATTTAGATTATCATGTTTTTTATTGTATAATTTATAGTTTTAGCCACTAAATGTGTTTGATTATCATAATATGAGTATAATATTATACCTACATTAATTAATATTAATTTAAATAAAATACATTATATTTTTTTCCTTGATATCTATTTAATAATTTATGTTTTCCATAAAAACATTTTAATTTTATAGCGTTCTTGAACACGAACCAGCATAAAACGATTCGAAGAGAATTAATCATCATTTAATAAAATAGTCTCTCAATCATATGTATTATTTCTATTCAACGTTTTTAACAATCGATTAGAAAACGAAACGAAGATGAGTTGTTGAATTTTCATACGAAAGTCTTATTATAATTAATTCGTAAAGGTTTATATAATATATTACGTTGTATATTGTAGGCCAAAATTACATTTTCATATTTTATATCATCATTTATACGTTCACATAAATTTCAATTGTGTATGAAGAAATGGACTAAGGATATAATATAAATAATACACACGTATGGAAATACGTATTTAAGACTGACGTGTCGTTGCGTACACAAACCACTTTTGAAACCTGGCACTCGTTGTGTTAATTACAGAACAATTATTTTTAAATGAAATCACGTACAGTGCTTTCATCAGGATCAACGGAATACGGTGGCGTGTTAAATTTGCTAAAAGCTCTTGAACGTTAAGTACAAGGGGGTCGACAATATTTTTTTTTTTTTTTTTTTTTAATAGCCATGATCTTCGTGGTCTTCTTCAAAATAATATCATAGTAAAATAGAATATTGAATTATTATCATTATTACTGTAAATTGTATCCACAGTATAAAAAGATAAACAATATAAAATATCGAATAGAGTTTTAAATAAATAGAAAATAAATTTCACCCTCGTTTAATTATTCATAATTATAAAACATCATTACGTCAAGATTGTGATTTAAAGTGCGATTTATTCACTTGTTAACTCTGTATTTGTTGAATTATTATTATTATTTAAATATTTTAATCTTAATTCATTTTTGGTTATTCAATATACTGTATCATATTCACGATAAACCATGTTTTATAGATCATAAAATAAATGTCGGTAGCATTGAAAATAATAATAAACATAATAATAGAACTTAAAGTATTTAATATCACACACACAACACAATCATATATCATACAGTTTATATGATATTATTATAACAATTAAATATTTTGAAATGTCAATTCAATTGTATTTAGAACCATTTAAAAAAAAAAAATGATAATATTATGGCATTTGTTTTAATGGATAATATCATTATCAAAAATAAACAAGTAATAGGTAACGTATCAATTCAAAACAGTCAGAAGAATAAACATATTTGTTTTGATTGGCTTACCACCAATATATATATATATATAATGTATTAAAGCCATATTCAGGTTGCAGAATAAATGCAAATACAGTACTTGAATTACTACAGTATAACTATACCATAAAATTTTGCAGTATAGGATAAAAACAACTAATAATCGATTAAATAATAATTCATATTATACATTTGTATGATATTTAAATATATCCATTGAGGTTTTAAATTAAATTTCGTTATGCTTATTTATTAATTTACTAATCATGTTCCTCAAATGAATATTTTTTTAGTAACTCTAAAATAAAATATACAATTTATACATACTATATACATACAAATTATATATTTATATATTTATATGTTTTCTATATTGTCTTTGAACATATTTAACTTTTTAAGAAGTTTAAACATCAAATACATATTTTAGAAGTTCTAAAATAATCATTAATATTTAATTTAGTTAATACTGTTTAGTGGTAGGTAGAAGGATAAATCTCTTAAAACTGATAGTTAAGTATGTATATAAATCTGTTTACCCTTGAGAATTCTCTACTCCTTAAAACAACTAAAAGCTAAAATTTCCTTTAAAAACAGAAAACATAAAAATAGTATAATTACAAATGTATTAGGTACTATAATTTATGATTATACAAATAATATTGTAAGTTATTGTAAATTATATACACAGTATCCATATTATTTTGCACATCAACGAACATTAATTGTTATAAACACTATAACTTCATAGGAATTGTCGTAAAAATTAAAGAATAGCATTATTAAACGATATAATGGTTAATGGTTATGTTTTAATATTTTCCTAGATTACAAAAAATCAAATAAATAATATTACATTTTATAAAATATACAGTGATGAATATAATATGAATAATATATACTCACAGAAGGTATACTACATAAATATAGCTGGGCAAACTCGAAAATGCCCACGGTATTTGTAAAATCATATATTTTGGCTTTTTTTCCGAAAATTCCTAGTTGTGACTAATATTGTTTGGAAAAATGTTGCGTCTATAATTTTGAATATTTCACAGACCATTTTTTTTTTTTTTTTTTTTTAATAAATTTAAATAATATATTAAACAAATACCACATAGTTTTGAATAAATTAAAATTATATCTCTGGTAATATTATTGTATTTTTGTTTGATTGAATGCTTGATTTAATTTTGACTGAAATTTTTAAATTTTTATGAATGGTGAATAATACATCAACAATTTATAGAATTATTATTATTATTTATTATTACTTTCGTTGAATTTACGTGTTATTATCTTTTATAAATATTTATTGTATACCCCTAAGAGTTATTATATAATAAAAAGAATAAAGGTATATATTATTTTAACATTGTATTCTTATTTTAATCAATTTACTTATTTTCATAATACGGAACTTACACAAGTACAAACTATTCACTTGTTAACTTGTTAAGTTATTCCATATACAATAAGTACTTTTAAAAAAGCAATGAATTAAACTATCAATTTTTAAAGAAATTTCTAACCAAATTAGTCAGAAATCCTTTTGATAAAAACAATATATATGAATTTTATAAATATTTTAGTGGTAAAGTTTATATTTATAAATCTTTTTTTTTTTTAAGCTCTCAATGTGATAAATGAACATATAGTTCAGAATTTAATATGATATACTTACATATATATATATTTTTTTTTGAGATTGAATAGTTAATAACCATCATGTTTTCTAATAATCATTAATAATATGAAGGTATAAGTAAAATAATAGTAGTTTTATAGTACCATTATCTACAACGTTTAATATATAATTACGATAACCACGAATAGATACTTAATGTAATAGTGTTATTATTATAAGAATAAACAAATGACATTATTGTGTTATATTTTCGCATTTGTATAGCTTCTATTAATTCTTAATATATTAATAAAATATTTATAAACTGTATTTAATTATATAGGTATATATATTAAAAAACTCGACAGAATCGATTAAAGGAATAATGTTTTCTTTTTTTTTTTTTTTTTGTATTTATTTAATTTATTGTTATGTCGTTAGTGTTTTTATACGTATAATACAATAATTCGAAAATCTTTCTACGATGTTTCTTTATTTTGTACTGATTGCTATCGAATTACCTAACGCTCTCACGGAAATCTTACGCCATAAGCTCGAACAAAACAATATAATTTATTATTAAGTGTATTCAATATAATATAAAAACTGCATGGATTCGATTTTTCTACGTTTTACGACGAAGAAAAAATAAAACTGAGTAACTCTCTTTTGGACTCTGTTTATATTTATAGTTTTAGAGCATATATTTTTTCATTCAATCGATGCAAAGTAAACGGACAATCACTTAGCCTATTTTATAAGCATAAACATATTATGTTATATTAATAAATCATAACTTATGGTGTATACATGTGAAAATGTCTGACCACTCTGAGCTATATGAAGCTATGAAACAGAAATGGCGTAAGTCTTCCTGCTCTATCGAAAAACTAAATAAAATATAGTTAAAACATTAATAATATTAATTTCTGTAGTAATAAATTAGTGAAATAAATCTTATATTAGCAGTTAAAGTTTCTAGTTTCATATTTAATTTAAAAGCTATAGAAAATTAATTAACAGATTATAATAATTAACTGACACTTAAAAAATATCCTAGTTTGATTATAAACGTTGCATAGGTATAGGTACAACATTAAAGTCAAACTTGATCTAATTGGATATCAATATTATGGAGTCATTTATTATTATGTTATTATTATTATTATTATTATTATTTTATATTATATTATTAAATATAGTAACCATTTCAATGCTAATAATATGATATATTTAACTATCCATAAATCTGGTTATTTTCTTAAAAAACTTAAATAATTCATCCATAACAGAAATTATATATAGATAGATACTAAATATTTACTAATATATATATACTTATAATTATTTTAAAAGAAATTAACATAAAAATTATGCTATCGTGCAGAATATGGACCAAAATATAATTATATATATATATAAACAATAATAATAATATAGTATAACTAAATGATAATCAAATACTACTTATGTACCCGTATCAGTTTCAATCGGTGAGGTATACGAGAATTCATGACTTTGACTTCCAAAACGATGTTATTGGTCTAGTATTACAAATAAGGCCACAAGATCGTATTCGAGATTTTCAAAAACAGAAATTCAATATATTATAGTAGTTATGTACTAAATTTATATCAAGACCCGAGTCTAATACGTGAAGATATGCATTATACTATTATGAAAAATATGTAAAAATTAATAAAAACATAATTATAATAAAATAACAATTATAAAAACACTCCATGTTGCATCTAATATCTGTACGTAGATTTTTGACATTTATCTTTCCAAGTCTTGGTAGCACAACAAAATGTTTAAATTAGCCATATTGATATGCTTTGTGTTTGAGTCGGTCGTATGGTTTTTTGTAATTTGCATAAAAATAAAAATATGTAATTATTGTACCACTACAATTAGTAAGAAATTGGAAATTTAATTTGCACAAAAACCAAAATCGATTATTATGAGATAAACTTTTTAGAATAGTTGATTATTATATTTAATTCGAAAGATCCTTATGACAACAATTTATTATTTTTACAACATATTTAGGCAGTCGAGTCATCATTGTCTACGTTTACAACGAATGTCTGTGAATTATTTCACAGTATATTTAATTCAGTTTTATCATCCACATCCTAAAATTTTCAACTTCATTAAAGTTCTCACCGATTTTCAAACAGATACGTACATAAAACTATCGAGTGTGCATATACCTAACCAAATGACTTCTCAAACAAGTGAACGAACAAATCAAATTTAAGTTGCTTTGCTCTGGACCAGTGTAGTAATAAATTGGTACAAAGAACTTCATTCATTGAATTAATTACATATAAATACAAATAACCTGTAAGTATCAAATCATTGAGTTATAACAATATTTAAATGTAAGTTAACTTTTTTTTTTAATAAAATATTATTATTTATAGTTTATTTCAGCTTTATTCAAACGAGAAACATAAAGTGCGTTCTGACTAATCTTGCAATCGATATAACATAATTTTATTTTATTTTTTAATTTTATTCTTATATTTTTTTAATTAATATATTTTACTATAATATACGATTTTTTATTTGTAGCACATAAATACATATTAAATTATATGTTTGGTTAAAATAATGTAATTATTATAAAATTATATAATATGTATTATTATTATAAGGTACAGCTTTTAAGTCAATGCTGACGTTCCATATAACGGTATAAATAGTTAATATAGGCGAGTGAAATAACCACTCACAATCTATAAACGGAATATTAAATTAATTTAACTTTTCATATCACAATATATTATACTCAGATTTCAATACTTTTAAGATTATTTTTTTGATAGTACTTATTTTATAATAATCGATTTTTATTTTGATTCAATTTATAAACGCTGTAAAAATGTTGGTGCAAATTACACATGTTGTAAATATTCAGGGTTAATTTTGACGCAAATTGACTACATCCAGTCGTTTAATAATAATAATATACTCTGGACGTTCTCAAAAACGGCGCAGTGCCTCACTAACATCTAATAATAATATAACCATAAATAAATATATTGTTTCCTTTTATCTATGTATTACTAACCTGGAAAACAATCGTGAGTATACCGTTCCGAGATCGAAAAATGTCTCAAAGACGAAAAAACTAATATACAGGGTGATTTTTTTATCGTTGAACACTTTGTGTACAAAGTGTATACAAAGTGTTCAACGATAAAAAATCACCTAGTATATAAGTATATAACAATATATTTTGTTTTCGCTTTCTCTGTATAGTCACTTAACATTTATAACAATACAATAGTTGATACAGAGTATTATAATATAATATTACTGTTATAATCGTTGAAAAACAGCGTATGAATGTATTATTAGAGTTTTCGATTTTCGTTTGTGAATAACGTCTGATCAGTCGATTGTGTGTTTAATTTATAGTTTATACCTCTCAAAACAACATAATATGTTGTATATATTTTTAGTAAGCCGATTGGGATTGCTATAGTTTCCCTCGATCACAATACTCGGTGTAATTGTTTCGAAACCATCTGTCCATTTAGTAAATACGATTCATGGCAACTGTTCAGCCCATCAGTGAACCATGTTGCTATTTGTGAATTTTATTAACTATTGCAGGCTATAGTGCTGTGTTTCTTACCTAAGTCACCATGTATAATAGGCCTATGTTGTCAGTTATCATTGACAAAAACGACAATTGCAAGGTGTCAACTATGGTCAATTTGTTGGGTGAAACTCATTTAATAGAAATTGTCTTTAAAGAATCGATAAGTGTTATAATTTAATATACGAATATAATTTCATAAGTGGTTCTTCAAAATATTATTATACTATAATATGTAAATCTAAACGTGAAGAAGTTTTTTCGACGTGTGTTCAATTTATTTTTAACAGAATTAACAAAATTATTAAATACAAAAAAACGATTGTATTTGTACCTATACACTGAACTTTTTGGCTTGCATTGTTAATAGGAGAACACTGTCATTAGTTGTAAATTGTTCTGTTACATTTGTAAGACGATCTCTACAATACCGTGCACGAATGCAAACCAAAAATATTGAAAATGTATGTTATTATTAATATTTTTTCATCAATTATTCCAGGTTTTTAATGAATTAGTCCGTTTTACCATCAGATCTTGGTTCTTGTAGTATTACATTTTATAGCTCATCACGTCTAAAATGTGTATTGTTATAAGTTGAATAAAATAATTTGTAATTTAAATTTAAATTAAGATTCTATAAATAAGATTTTTCTGACATTTAGATAACTTAATATAAAATTTGTAATACTTTATAACTTTCTAATCAAAGTAATTAATCATAGCAAAAATAAGTAGAGATAGATTAATACAATACAGATTAATAGGTATATAAAATTCTATTTTTTAGAATTTTTATGTTTACCTACTTTAAGACTTGTAATCAGATTGTACGGTGTTAAAAATATCCAGGTGTTATGTGGTGATACATTTTTGTTAAAAATGAATACATCGCAATATAAATGGCTATGGGCGAGTGGATTGAAAATTATTTTAATAAATCATTTAAAATTGTGTAATTTCTTAGTATTTTATTATGTTCATAATATTTGACTAAGGTTATTTATTTATTTGTTTCGTTTTATATGTGAGTTCAAATATTGAATATTTCAAATTTCAATTTAGAAACTTTAATAATAATGCTAATAATCGGAATTTGAAGAGACGCATAGTAATATAAGTTGTAAATATTGGCGAACCGCTTTGTAAATATGAATCGCCACCTGCACCCTTGGTCCCAAGATCCTTTCGCCCCTACTTATTGTTATTGTTGCAAATATTGCAATAACTTAAGTGTATTTCGTATTTATACGTCATATTATTCGTATTCAATTTTACACACAGATAACGATCGAGTAACGCTATTAATTCAACGGGTGTCGCCGGAAGGCGTTACAACCTCGAGACCCAGGCGACGGGGGAAATCATATCTT
This sequence comes from Aphis craccivora, assembly GCA_009835225.1. Taxonomy (NCBI): domain Eukaryota; kingdom Metazoa; phylum Arthropoda; class Insecta; order Hemiptera; family Aphididae; genus Aphis; species Aphis craccivora. The sequence goes on from VUJU01001612.1 coordinate 20,547, forward strand.
GCGTACATATACAGTACATAATACCTATATACTTGTACTTATTTATTAATAATATATTTATATATATATATATATGTATATAGTATATAACCGGGCTTACCTTGAATATGTTCCAATAGAGAAATACCATTATGATGCACGGTATGTAGAACGAGGAGAGGGACGAGTAAATGACGAAATTCGAGTTGTAAAAAACACATAGGTCCGGCTCCCGGTCCGGCGTGTTGTTCAGCCCCAGCACAATAGGACTGCCAATTGCCGCGCTGATGGCCCACACCAGTACGATTGTCAGCCACACTCGCCGATTGTTTTTGTGCTTTGCGTATTTTATTGGCTGCGTGACCGCAATGTACCTGTGAACACACGAACACACGCACACACGCACACACACATTAAACGATAAATTATAATATTATATTATTATCGGTTCTTCCGCCGCCTCTCTCGCAACACAACGCACAGTATTATAGTAATAATTATATTATTATTATATTATATAACCGCTGTGTGGTACGCACATCCGGTCCGAATGGCGTTTTGTTCCGGTTTGCGAGCGACGGCGGAGGCGGTGGACATAAAACTATAATAATAATATCAATATAATATACGGGAATAACAGACTACGCGACGGTGATAATAATATTATTATTATTGCAGTTATTACGTGCACGGTGACGAGATTATTATATTATTATGTCATAGCGGGCGTGCAGCTATCCGCGGAGTTGATAATAATCGAATGTAAGATAAAAGTAATATTATTTCTGCACGCGCGTGCTTCGCATTAACTTGTGTTTTATTGTTTAATTCCCCCGGATGATGTGTAGCGTCCATTGCCGTTGTAACGATTGAAACGAGATCGATCTATATATTATTATATTGTACTAAAAATTATTTGTTTCAAAATTTTGACTTTGCGGTGACCTATACGTAGGTGTAATAGTACTGTATAAATATACTATATTTTTTATCATTTCATTTGTTTAAAACATCAATTTTATCATGTATGGTCCAAATCTTGAAATAGTAATTTATAGACATAAACTGATCAATTTAATCGAATTTTTTTATAGTTCGATAGCTTTTCCATTTACTTTAGTGATTCTATTAAATGTTATATTAATATCGTATACGCTAAGATTTTTTTATTTATTCATTATCTAATTCGAGTACCTATACAACAAACAAACACGAAGTATATTAGTAGGATAGGGTGACGCGTGAAGAGAGAGTTCCTTGTGATGTTACTTATTACTGTAAGAATTTTGTGTTTTATTATACCATATGAAATTTAATCATTTTTTTTTCAAATGGGTGTTTATATAAAAACGAATAAATAAATATTCAGCTTTCATCTAATTTTTAATTATTATAATTTGTAATATGTATTAAAAAAACAAATTATAATTTATAATTTTTTTTTTTTTGTTGAACCTTTTGCAGCTCACATAGTGAATGCGTCAAAAAATAATATTATTTTTATAATTATGTTTGACTATGGTCTAATAATATTATAAATCAATTTTGATATGAAAATAACTTTAAAAATATGTCAAAATATATAATTGGACATTGCAACTTTAATTTTAATAGGTATATAAATCTCTGTTAAATATCAACATAAAATATAATTTATTTGCTCATGATGAAATTAAAAACGTAAATGTTTTTATAGGAACCAAATTTTAAGAAAGTCAAATTTATTGTTGGAAATGTACAATCATTTTTCTAATCCTATGTTATAAAGCCAGACTATCATATCATCATTGAATTGATTCTGAAATAAATGTTAAATTTATCAGGCATAAATATGAATCAAAAAAAATAAATATATATATACAGTTATTTATTTTCATTGGACACCTATTATTTGACAACTTTTTTAAGTTTAACTTTGAACGTTTTATTTGAAATAGTGAAAATCTATAATCTGATATATATATATATATACATATATAATATATATATTAAATTGTATTATAAGCATAATATTTATAATATATACATTTCTGTATAAAATTATGTTGTACAATTTCCGAAAGACAACAGAGAAATGTTAATATAGTGTCGATATGGCAAGTACAGCGGGATCGTGACGGGATATTTACTAGATTACAAATCGACTATCACCGTACAATAATAAGACAACTTAAGCCTTACGATCGACTGTGCTGGACGTCGATTTGTATCGCAACGTCACATTGTATTATACACACGCCGATTGGTATTGGTGGTGTTCATACTGTTCAGAGTCTGATTAAAAGAAATTAGGATCAAGTTCACGTGACAACTTGTGGCTGTTTTTCATTAATCAGAATTATAATGCACATAACATATATTATACATAACAAATCACTTCCCTAAACGTCTAAATGTATGTTAATTTAGAAACATATTTTTTTTTAAAAGTCTCATACCTTAGCCAAATATTAAAATTGTTTAACACTCTTAAATATAACTCAATTTAAAAATCAGATCTAAAACAATGAATTTGATTATCTGTTAATCGGAGGTGTAGAATGAAATTAATAAATTCAGTTTGGTCGAGAACTTATTGATAGACAACGTGGAAATAAAACAAAATATTCCCTATAACTTTATATCTGTATAATACAATAATATTATCTACATATTTTATGATGCACATCAATATTGCATTGAAATTATTCCATTCTAAACCTAACCCTTCAGTTCATTTTTTACAGTAATATTGTAGTACAACCATTGTGGTTACACTGGAGTGCGTTTAATATCTCTCAATATCTAATTAGTTAAATAATAATCCAATCGATATTGCACCAATTTTTCACTCCGTTCTCATTACTTATACATACAAATATATAATACTAACTAAAAATATTCGCTTCTGTTAGTGTATTTTTAGCATTGCACGGATCAACTCATATATTTTATATATTTTTTTTTTTTATTTTTTTTTTTATATTTCATAACTCAAAGGCTTTTATGCATTTTGAGAAATGTTGATTTTATATAACGAGTTTTTTTAAAGAAAATACGTTTCTTTGTGTAAAATAATACACGAAATAGATATATAGCTATAACATAATATAACAAATATGATACATGCGCAGTAAAATATTACAAAGTACATAGTTTTAAATATTTATCGATAGTTTAATTTTATGTGTATACACAGAAATACGGTATAAATAATGTATTTTGTATAATATAATTTTATAATATAATCTATATCTAAAATGCACATTGCACGTCAATAATAATGATAAAAAAAAAATAATAATATTTTTACGTAGGATATGAATTATATGTTGTAATTTATATTTAACCGATATAAGTATAGTTAATAATAATAACGTAGTATAATATACTCGTACATTATACAGGGAATATAAAGCGTATCAACATATTATATTTATAATCAAAAATAATAAACATAAGGTGTACATTAAGTAAATTAAATAGTTCATAGGAAATCCAAATAATAATATATAAACACGATGTTTGACTATAAGAATTAATAAAATAAATATATATATATATTTAATTTATTTAATTTAAGTATTAAAGTTAATGTTTTGTGTTATTATAGTATTACTTTTATTTCAATAAATAGGTAGTGAATGACTTCATGATGTTTACACTATATGTCTATAAACTATATTTTTATATTGTATAATATTATTAAAAAAGCATATAATTTGTTATTACTTGTACTTTTTATTTTATCATGTTTTTTGATACTATTCTACAATACAAGTATAAAACGTATACCAAAGAAATAATATGACATACTATTAAGTCACATAATTATTATGTTATTAAAATAAAAGACTTCGATAATTTTAACTTGTTTTTATTATTTTATCAACCTAAATTTTTATTTTATACTTATCATATGAATTACATACATTTGGATATATACTGATTTTGTGTCAAACAACTTCAAATACTGTATAAACAAATTATCTGAGATTATTTTTATTTAAATTATTATTCAAAATATATATTTTATAATAGATATTTGAATACTATGAACAACTTATTTCAATAAACTACTTGATATTTCAGAGTATATACCTAGAACAAGTTTTCACTCATTATTATTATTTTAAGCTTCTACTAATCTATTTTCAAAAGAAAATGTTTAAAAAAGTACTTAAAAAACAAATATTTTTCAGTTCAAAGTTTTAAGCTTAATTTAAATGCACCATGATATACTTTATGAAACAATTATTTTAACTTAGAATTATATTATTAATGATTTCATTCAGAAAATAAAAATATCATTCTATATGATTGTCTCTTAAAATTAAATAATGAATAATACTTTAAATTAAAAATACATATAAATGAAAAATATCTCAAACGGGAACACAGTTAAGATCATATCTATTATTGAAAAATTAAAAAAGATCCAAAATAGTTGTAAAACCTAGTTTATACCTACTTATTTCACGTCGCTACATTTATACATAGTTGTTTTGATTTTAAAGCTGTATACCTACTTATAACGTTATATTTAATATATTATCCCAAAAGTTATTCTACTAAACTATTTAAATTTTACATTTAAAAATGTAATATTTATAACTCTAGGGTTTGATGACTCGCTTTCATTAAAACTTGATTGACTAATAGAAAAATAATGAAAAAAAATTAGAGTAAATAGATAATACTAATTAATATATTATAATGATGTTGTTAATTATATAGTTACTAAAATAATAACAAACATAAACGTTTACACACGACCACACGTTTAAGAAAAATTAATTTTCATTATCTGTCACTACAGGTTTAAGAATTTAATATTTTAAATAAGTACTGATTATATTATATAGTCTCAAACGATCAACAGGATTGTGAAAAAAAAAAACAGAAATTTAGAAAATATTCGCTCGGACAGATAAAGTAAACCTAAATAACGGAATCGATTAAACGAGCACGAAATTAATTTATGGTACACGACGGTATCTTTCGATGTGGACAGATGATACGATTGAATAAGAAAAAACTACCAACGTTCCAGTATATACATATAGTTTTTTTGTTCTTTATCGTCTTTCCCCTTCAATCACGCCGATCGCTTTTGGAAACCAATTACCTACGCAGTTGAATATTGACGTGGTAAACACATCGGCTTATATAATTTAAAAGGTATGAACGGGCGAATTTCTTTTTTTGGATATCGTAACGGCGACTACCGTTCCCAGTCTCCGACTCAGCCGCCACCACCACAGTCACCGCCGCAGCCACCTTCACCGCCGTCGGCACCCCCCCCACAGCTCTCGCAAATCAGAAATGACACTTTGGGGACACACTCGTGTTTACAACGGAGGTGAATTAATCATTTCAAAGTGACATTTTTAATATTTAATAATGCACGAATAATATTATACGGCGCCGCCACGGGCAAATGAATGGATGATGTGCCACGCGCAGTGTCAAGATATGAGGGGAAAAGCTCATCTCGCGCCATTAACATTCGCGCGCACAAGCGCAAAGGCGTCTGTGAAGCGAGCGCGAGATAAGTCGTCAACGTCACACACTGGTTTTTTTTTTCTTTTCCGGCTCGGGAATTATTCACGAACAACATACCGAACAAGACGGTCGTAGAAATAATGAAAACGTAATAAAACATAATTGCTTCGCATCACACTAAGATAATAATATAATACCTACAACATTTTTTTTCGCGTATCGCAATCCAATGTTCGCTGATCGTCAAATAGACGGTATATATTATGTGGAGCGAATAAAATTCTATTAAATAGTAAAATATTCGTCAAAAATGCTTATACCTAACCATTGCGCTGCGTGTATTTTATTATCGCATTACCTGTAATTATTAGGCAACAATGACGCGATGATGAATGGATGATGATAAAATTATGTAATATGCACGCGGATAAAATATTTATACGCATGGACACGGTGGCAGCACGGAGCGTACTCGTTTAGAATATAATAATAATACGTAATAATGTAAGGAGGATTTATGTCTCGGATTCGTCCGACAAAACAGGTAGTGTTGTTATAATAACGTCGTGTTATAGATTATTATTACTATGTGTGATCGCGCCTATGACCAAATAGTGAATAATAGAAAAACGACTTGACGGACTTCCGTAATATACGGGTCGTTTACGTGGATCGGACACATCAGAAATCGTATACGCAGTGCACCTCCCCCACGTGGATAACGTTTGGTATAACGTCAGTGATAATTTTCACAGGAAAAATTATCTATAAAACGAAATCATCACGAATCGAGTGGACGAATACGCAGTCTTAGTAATACTATCACTTCTAAGTCTGAAATATTATTGAGCATTTAATTTATTACAAATGATCCACAATAAATGATGCACGCGCATATTATAGTGCTATTCGTTAAATTGAATAATATTTCAATATTATAATAAATTACGATCAATTATGTTATATTATCGTTTATAAATATATATATAATATATATATATATATATATTTTTAAATACTATTTTAGTATCTAATTTGACAACATTTAACGGGGTACTGCGGTCGTTTAATCCAAATTTATAACAATACGACGTACAACTGCGATTCGGTAATACAATTATTATTAATTATATTTATGTGTATAGTTTTGAGTCATAATCATATATATTCTATACATGTGTATAAATGTTTAATAAATGTTTAATATATATATATATGAAATATAATAAAAATCCTAATTTTATAATTAAAAGTTAATAGCGTTTTGGGTTTGATAAAACTTTTAATAAACGACTGTAGCAATGGTTTTTTTTTTTTTTTTTAATGATATACATTCACGTATATTAATTAACCCAGGGGTAAAAGTAAAAAATATGTGCATGCAGCATAAAAAGAATAAAACTATAATATGGTTAACTATAAGAAATGCAGTTCTTCTGTAAAGAATTTATAAATCAAGCAACTTTTTTTAATTCAAAGTTTCTTGTGTAATATGCTTCGTTTTTAAATATCGAATTAAATTATCTTTTGTTACATGATAGCTGAAATTTATTGTAATTTTAATTTTAAATTAATACTAACTTATTAGTTATATTTCCAGTGTATATCATTGTACACAAATACACGATAAATTTATTATAATTATAAAGTATATTAAGTCTTTACATATATTTGATTAAAGAACAAGACTGTAAAAGTTGTACAATTTACTAAAAATAATTAATTTAGTTATAATATTTTTGTTTCTATTTTAGTATTATAAAAGAACGACTGACTTCCGTGGTCAAAATACAATTATATTTAATATGTTGAAGTGGTTGAAAAGGAAATAAATAAACCATTTGTATAAATAAAAATATAATATCATCCTAAAATTACAATTATTATTTAAAACATTTAATAGCGAGAAGATAGATATTATAGTTTAACATAATATATATGTTTATCATTACACTACTATTTTTGAAATTTCTTAGTTTTATTAATTTTTTATTGTAGTTTAAGTAACTTAATATTTCATATGGAATGATTTAAGATTATCTATATAAATTTAAAATTATACAATATTGGAATGACGTTAAAATTACATATAATAATACATAATATCTATGTAATATATTATAGTTATCATTATAAATAGTATATAATATTACTTATATATACCTATACTTTATTTGATTGACCTAAAATTTCTTGAAGTTCATATTTAATTGAAAATTAAGGAATACCCTAATGCCTAATATATTATATTATGATAAACCAATCATGCTCTTTATTCACCCTTTTTTATTTTATAGATTATAATATATATTATATTGCAATTTTAATTTTTAGAATTTTTAAGTATTTGTACTAAACTACTTAAGACTAAGGTTTAATTTCAAGTACTTACATTTTTTTCAAAATTTAAGGAGTAGTTTATGGTTTTACAAATTTATTTTTCAAATTAGAACCTTTGTTTTGCACTAAATTCTTAAGTATATGGTTTAATTTTTAATATTTCGATAATTTAAAATTAACATTTAAACGAAAAGTTGCTGGTTTATTAAAAGATAATATACTACGCATAATAACTCTTAACGTTTGCTGTAGGTATCTGATATATGAGTTTCATAATATATCACAATTTATTATATTATATTATCATTTCTCCCTCTCAGACGATATGTAAAAACGTTAAAATTCACTGTATAGTACGAGGATCATATGATAATTTTAATTTTTTTTTCTTAAGTTTCTATTAAAATTATACTTGAAATAGTAAAACTCGTTGCAGAAATTATACAAATTGGTGTAAAAACCATTAATAAAAGTAAATAACGATATTAAAAAATACGTAAAATCAACAACTTATGATTCATACACTAAATCTGCTTTTTTATTAAAAAAAAAACAATGTCGATTTTATGTTATATTTATTTATGAGTAAGTTAAACATTTCAAACATATTTTAAAGTTAAACGAATAGTATTTTTAATATAATAGTATATTGATATCGTCAAATTATGTTATTTTATAGTGTACAATTATTTTTATGACTAACAATAACAACAATTATTATAATATTTTAAAATAATATTATTATAAATCAGTTAATTTCAAATCTCAGTATATCAGTATAGAATATTTCAAAAATCATTACTTATAAATTATAATACTATCAGTTGATTACAAAACAGATCATCTGAAGTAAAATTTATTTACAAAATTATTGTTCATCATACTATATTGGGTTGTGTTTTAATTTTAACCTTACTTACGTATTCTTTCTTTTTTTTTTTGGTAATTAATAAATAAATTTACACAATTATAATATCTTTAAGTTTGATCTTAACAAAAATATATATCATTGAACAAAAGTATTTTTTTTTGTAAGTATTTTCTTTATCATAATTTATTAACAGCAAATTAAAAATCCATTTATGTTTAATTTTTAAATGATAATAATATTTAAAGATATAGAACTTAATAAGTTGTTTAAAGTTTGATAGTATAAGTAAGACTGGGTAAGAAAAATGGGGGAACAATATTTTTTTTTTTTCATAAACTTTAAAATTTATTTTTATTTATTCAATAATTAAATAGAAGTAGAAATAGAAAAGTTTATTTTGTTTTATGTAAAATAATATTAGGTATTTATGGACTTTACTTGAGATGTTTTCTACACAAATTTACCAGAAAATTAAATTACCACTGTAGTCTTTACGCGTTCACTTACGATTAATTTCTTATAGGAAGTTAATTATTACAAATGTTGAAATAAACCTATGAGTAATTTATACATACGAATTGATTTATTAACAATTGAACGAATATCTTGCCGTGGCCAAGATACCTGGATAAATTCCAGTGTTTTACTACCATAAAGTAACCAAAGTTAGTAAATCTTCACGTAGTTACAATACTGATATAATGCAAATAACAGTATTGTCGTAATAGTTACAATGGCCATTGATAGTACTGGTGGTAAAATTTAACATTGTTCCTATAAATCAGACAGATGATCAAAGTCTTGTACAATATATTGTTTAATACCTAATTATTTTCTGATTATATTATATTATGATTTTCGCAGCGTGTTGTCAATGAACAGTAAAAACTAACTAATAAGTTAGCAACATCAATATCAGCTTGTCGCTATGTTATCACGATGTTGTCTTGTACAGTGTTGTATTCTATCATTTAAATTTTAAATTCCATTTTATTAAAACGGCTCATATGGTTAGTAACAGAGTTAAATATGGTATAGTAAAATCATAATACTGTACGTACAAGCTATGAACGAAGAACGTGTTTCGATAAGCCCGTTGGTTAAATACTACACAGGGTGCCCCCCACGAGGATTGACTAATTTAAAGTGGTAGGGTAGTGCATGGTTCATTTAATTTATAATTATATACATTTTATCCAATAGCTTACATAACTACGATGTCGAAATGTAAATAATACGTACAATTATGTAAAATAATACGGCCATTTTAATAAATATAAATTAAATATTATTTCAAAAAAACTTAACATCTAAAAATAAAGTATTAAGTATTGTAGGTACACATCGAGCAATTAAATATTATTAAATATACATGGCGAATTTTTCGTGCATTCCCAAAACAGGTGATTACTTTTATACGTTAATTCCGTTAGGAAATAAATAATTCTATTGACAATGAAAAACGTAAATGATAATTTGGTTTTTCAATACAACTTAAGCACAACTATTGTATTCATGGCTTTCATTACTATTAATTTTATTGTAAAATTATTAATTTTAATATATATTTATATATATTTAATGTGAGTCTTCTTTCTTTTTTTTTTTTTTTTTTGAGATAGTGGTAGATTATTCCTAAGGTACCAGATATAAAATCTGTTTCATAAAAATTGAAATTTAATGCAAAGTTTTACTTAGCATAATATGTTTGCATATTTTGTTATATTTTAGGAAAAGTGCATATTGGAAAACTTGTTAGCATATTAGTGCATTTCATGAATTTTGTTATTTTTATGAAAGTATAATAATTTACGATCAAATCGTGCTCGGATAAATTTTTAAGAAAAATATTTTCCGAAATAAACTTTCTTTACTTAAGAAGTATCTTCATCGATCAATAATGCATATTCATAATAATAATTGAACAATTAGAAACTAAACGATAATATTTAAATTGTATATTTAAGTTACAATTAAATATCAGAAATTACGTTTTAGCAAATTACTGAGATCATTACTTATATCCTGTATGTTATATCTAGCTATTTATCTTTTCATATTTTATTTCTTAAACGCAGTGATTTTATTTTATTTCAAAATACTTTGAAATATATCAAATAAAAGAAATATTAATCTATGCATTTTTAAGTTTAACAATTATTAATAAATCATACATAAATCGGTTTTTTTTTTTATGTTTTAAAATTGTATTGGTTATTGGGTTTTGTTCAAATAAAAAAAAAATAGCTGCATAAATTAAAATATATTTATAATTGCAATTACATATGTGAAGAAACCTTAGTTCAACATCTCCTCATACATTTTATAAATAATTGTTTTTATTGATAATTTTGCCAAAGAAAAAATTTACATATACTCTTTCATCCTATGCAGTCATGTAGAATGTAGATATGAATTAATTTTATCTATGCATTACTCCATCGCCGTTAATCTGTTTAAAAACTTTGAAATGTAAAATTCATTAATTATAAAACATTTTATAAGTAGGTACCAACAAAGTAATATATGCCATATAAAATAACAATACACCAACTTGCTTTTGAAGAAAATTATCATTTTCATCAATATATAATATAATATGTACTTTAATAATAATAGTTAAATTAAGTATAATATTAACTTTAAAAAAATATTTTAATTAAACTAAAAAGATTCTATAATACAAAAATAAATCTTTCTGTTAATTACCAAATAACAAAATATGTTATATACGGGTATTTTATTTCATTTCATTATTATTATTATTTTGTTTTTGTTTTTTTTTTTTTTTTTATTACCTGACTGTTTTAATTGTGTACCAAGCTTAATTTCTTACAGAAAAAATATCTGATTTATTTAACAAGACTTCGATGTAATTGTATTATAGAATTACAGTCTCGATTCAATTCTCGAAATGTAATATAATAAAAAAAGTAGGCACGTGCGTTTAATTGAGTTTTGTGAAATAGGTGTTTTTTTTTGTGTGTGTGTTTTTCCTCTATCTTTATACGACAGTTCAGATTTTAATTGAACTCTGTCGGAGATGACGGCGATATTTTTAATACATATATATATATAATTTTTTTTTCTTTCTCGTGTTTTAAGTGGGCCACGTACACTTTTATATCGGACACTCAAGGGGATGTCTGCATTTTCCAGCCGTGTAAATTGATCGCAATAAGATTGTTGCCAGCCAGTACGCTACATACACAGGCCCTTGCATCCCTCCCGTCGAAAACCCGACATATGAAGTTATATATTATTATTATGAAAAATTTGATACATGACCTAGTGCTTAAGACCTCTGAGACACTGTGTCAACCATACACCGGAATGTACAGCAGTGGGTGGCGAAGAGCACGAGTGATTCGGTGCCGGTGAACGGGGATGGGGAGCGAGAGAAGCCTGTCGGAAAAAGTTATTTATTATGGTCTGGGTTGGCCATATAAAAAATGACTCCGTGACATCCATTGCTACTGAGTTTTCTCGATTAGCGAAAGAAACGCAAGTGAAAAATGTTTTCAATCTTTTCCTTTGCTACGACGATGACGACGACAACGGTGTCTAATGATCATTATGCAAAATAAGAAGAGGCATTTATGGTGGTATGCATAAATAACACCTCTGTTTTGGTCGTCCACTGCAAAATGGGCCGCCCTCCGATCTCTTTCACTTGCTGTTGCAGTGGATCTACAGCACCAAACCCCGATCATCAGCTGGTCATCCGGTCGGTCAGACAAATACAAAATAAAAAACTTCAATATGTCACTGCCCCATAGACTCCAAAGAAAGTCATATTATCGTTATTATACAATGTTATTGACTTTATAAACGAAATACTACAGATGGCCATGCACCGTAAATTACGTAAATGAGGCGCAACGTGTAATAATAATAATAATAACAGATAAAAAAGTTGTCCGGCGCCACAGGGCGCGGCCAGAATGAAACCCACTGTCTACGCGTGATGTAGTTAAATAAATTAAATTACACGTATTTAAATCGAATCGAATGTTCTTGTTCAGTTGTACCTGCCGGGGTTAAGGCGTGCAAACCAGCAACGGCGGCGGCGGCGTACGCATACGTCGTTTATTTCGGACCTTAATTTAAATATTTAAATCGGTTTTTTGCGTGTTTTTTTAACTATATATCCTTGGCAACTTGGAGACCTGTATACACAAACGCAACTGTTTCTATAGGATGGTGGTCACGAGTTTAAAGCGATTTTCATGAAATAAATCTCATCCGGATTTCCCTCGAACCACCGTCTTCTTCTCGTCACTGTTATGTGCATAAACAATATAAATGCGTTAACCTCAAAATCCCTTGGTCTTAGTACAATTTGTTACCACAAACATATTTATGTGTAAGTGTGTTATATACACATATACATAATACATATGTATAATTATACAGATATAACATATATAGTGTATATAGTATATACTGTGTATATATATATATATATATAAGCGTTTAAATTTCGTCCGCTGGTTAAATGTGTACGATTATTTTTTTAATAGCGGCTAGGCCAGGGACAGGCGTAAAAAGTGTTTAAACCGACAGGTCGTTAAAATAAGATCAATTAGACTGAAAAACCAGACAACCTCATTTTCTAAATCTAGCTTGAATTATTTATTTATATTAAACCAACGTATTTGTGCATTAAGAACGATAATTATTACTAAAACTTGTCGTGCTTTTCAGATTTTTTTTTTTTATATTTTTATTCTTGACCAAATTGAAATAGTTAATATAATAATTACGAACTTAATAAAAGTATATTTCAATTCGTTTACTCATCAATGTAATGATATTAAATGTATGTGTTTAATAAAGTTTCAATTATTTAGTTTCAATCGGTATCGCTACATATGCTAACGTTTCTAAAAATTTACAAACTTTAAGAACAATGATAACATATTACTTGAGAATGATACAGCTGTTATATTTACATTGTTTATACAATAATTGAATGACTGACAACAATTTGGTTTTTATTTTTCTGATATTTACAGTATTCTTTAGCATAATGAATAATTGTTAGTTAACCAAATGCATATTACACATTAATTATTAATTTATATTGTATAATAAATCCATACATTATCAATCAAACCGTATTTATCGTATATTTTTATTAGTGTATAAAACTGTTTAAAATATGATTTAAAGAAAACTTTCATTATTTTCGATATTATGGTTAGAGATTTCATCCGTTCATAATATACATCATAACTTTTATATTTTCCCAATATCAACTTACTATCCCTTGTGTTTTTTATTTGCTTTTAATATCTTTATATTACTATATTTGTAACTAAAAGTCTATAATTAATACAATAAATAATTTTCAATTTAAAATAAAAACGACAGGACCGACACTAGAATGCCGGTGCTCAGTACAAAATTAACACTTTATCATTATGTCACTGTTATTTGTTAATTTTTTAAAATTTAAAATGATGAAAGATAAAACATATTCTTATGTTTACACTATAGTATACGCATAAGTTACCACCAAATTAAATTAATATATTAATTTATAATTTATAAAAACATCATTTTTATACTTGAAAAATTAGATTTATAATTACCTGTTAGATTTTAACCTGCTTTAGAATTTGTATTAGCTTAATAGCTTAAACGTGTATTTAGTATACCTACGCCTGCGTTGCTTCTTTTCCTTCTTCGGTTTGTGTAAGAATAATTTAATTCAGTAGCGTTACTGTTTTTAAATCTTCACGGTCATTGCATCTATTTTCTCAGTTCATCACTTCTAGGATAATTATATTATCTAAATCTGTTTTTATCCTTGATGTCTATTGATTTTTTCATTTTTACCTACAGTTGACTTATTTTACATTCGTAGTTTTTACGTTTTATATTCTATCACAGAACAACTTGATTATTTAGACTTAAATATAAATTGTTATTAATAGTATTTAAGTGATTTATAATCTTAACGCATTAGTTTTCTTTTTACACAATCGAACCATATGTTAAATTAGCCGTCGAACATGGGACACTATATTAAATGTCTTTTGTTACTAATTTTTATAAGTATTCAATGTATTTTTGAATGATATTGGCTTTTTTCTAGTCATTGAGTTGTGGAACAAAACTTGCTACTAAATTATCATATTTATCGTAATTACCGTATAATAATAATATCGTATATAAGTAATCGATATATTTTCAGCCATAGCTTTTAGTAATAATAAATTCAAAAAATATTCTTCAACTTCCATATTCTTCTTATAATTTAAAAGTTTGTATTGAACTTTTGTTTTTTCATTGTTTATTTTTATGGCAGCTAATTTATCCTTTTAATGAGTGTACTTATGTCTTAGTATACTTATGTACTTATGTATTATACTGATATTTCCAAACTGTTCAATTCATAGAGACACAGTAAGTGTGTTAGATATTTTAAATTCTAATACGATCGGACAAACATTTATAGCTGAATATATTTTATATTTTAAAATATGCTATCTATCACTTAATTGTTATGTATTTAGTTTCTGAATTACTTTAGCTAAATAATATAATTACAATATTATTATAAAATTCAATGTGGTAAAATATTTGAATGAAATAAAACATTATTTTTATTTTTCTCGAAAAAATTTGATTTTTGTACCTAATATCCACTCATGAATAATTATAATCAAATTATCATGCAATAAATAAAAAAAAAAAATCACTTCAAACGTATGTACTTTAAATCACTTTAAATTTTCATATTGCGCATTTTAAATAATACATTAACAGCCGATCTCGCTTTTAAATGGCCAAAAGTTAATTCCAATTTATATATGCTTGTAAAACGCTTAAACAAATAAATCCAAACAGAGTGTATAACATTTTATTTTAAAATATTAATGAAATAAAATATAGCTATTTATTTCAATATTTTCTCTAATTTTAAAGTCTTACAAATTACAATAATTAATCGTCTCTATTAATTCTCATATCAATATTAATATACAGATAAGCGACTTAAAACATGTTGTCTTATAAACATTTTAGTTAAATTAAGTTAATATGACTGTTAAACATATTAAAATGTTGTACGGTATTCAGTCACTAATTCTAACGTTGTAGATTCTCAAGGAATTTACTAATTATACTATAAGATTAGTTTAATGTGTATAAACATTTTAATCACGTCAATCTACAAAGGTAAATGTTAATACCAAATATTAGTATATTGTAATCAAACGAAGAAAGTACTTATATTATAAGCAATGTATAATGTTTCAAACATATTAGATTTTAATTACTTTAGATTTAAATAATATGTGTAAACCCGCTGAATTAATATGATCATGACTTTCTTATAATATTTTAAATAACATTTTATGCCCATGTGTTTTCCAAATGTTTATTCACCAAGAGGAAGTATTAAAGTAATAAAATATAAAACTATAATAATTAAAAAATGTTTTATCATGAAAATAAGTATTTTGTTTGTATTAAATTCGATTTGTTTTTATAAATTAATTAATATACTCGTATTAATAAAATTATCATTTTTTTTTTTTTAAATGGAGATTATTTTAATGTCTTTTTTGAATGATTATATAGAACTTTATAAAGTGTAAAATAATAATATAAATTATTACATTGAAACAAAATTATGCTTATATTATAGTGTCTGACATTTAGTATCACTTAAAGTGTGTTTTTTTTTTAATAAAACGATTATCTTCAATATTATTTTATCATTTTTATGATTATTTAATGGAACGAAAATGATGGAATGACGTACGTGATAAAAAATCATATTTATCACTCTGAATTCATCCCTCAAGACATGCATTAAACTTAACGTCCCTCAACATTAAAAATGTATATAGGTACACTTTTTTTTCTTGATACGGTTATTAAAATGTCAATACATACTCCCCACCTACTACAAATGATGTATTTTCTTTACTTTCATAGTCGTTACAAATTTCTAAAACAGTTTGAGCTAATTTACTAAATGTATGATTAAGTATAATATAATATACTGTTTTATATATTTAGTACGATAATATTTTGTTACCATTTATATAATAATCACCTATTATGGTAACGATGTAGTATATAGATTACATTTTTAAAATTATTATATTATATTGAATACATTGTATTTTGTTTCAATCAATTGAAAAAATACACCAATTATTATGACATTTTTACCTAATAATAAATAATAATTAATATTTATTTAAAATACATAGTTTCAACATTTTAATAAAACTCGTTGCAAGAACTGATTGAATGATAATATAAAAATACCATTTTCTATTAGTAGTATTATTCTATTAGTTAGTATTGTTTTTTGATGTTATACGTTAGAAAGAAAATTCCAGTTCTAAATTAAGTTAATATAACTGAAAACTATATTTTATAAATACTATTGATTTGATAAAAATTTACAAATTTCAAATTATATTTGGACAGATTACCTATTTAAAACTAATAGTTTTTCATCAGGTATATACTTCATCACAGAACATTATGAGTATTTAAGATCCATTGCATCATTAACTTAATTTGCATCTTTGAATCTTAAGCATTTTTTCAATGATTAATTTATATTTATTATATTGAATGATAATCAAAAGACAAATGGTTCCGAAAAAATATACGCACAGAGAATGATAGTTAAAAACAGTAAATAGTATCTTACTGATTTCGGAAGTGTCTAAATGATTGACGATGTTCAGAGCTAAATGTTTTGTTAACGTTCAGTTACAACCGACAATCGACATATTAATATATTGTACACTCAAGGCAAGACATGTTAAATTTACAACAAAATAAACCATAAGTACTATAAGGTTTTAAAAAAAATATATTTATTAGATTATGATAGGAGCAATGAATGTATGAATTGTACAAAACAATACTTTGTGTGTGTATGTGTGTGTATGTGTATGTGTGTGTGAGAGAGAGAGAGTAGATCATTTATTTATTTATGGCTTATAATAATTAACTGAAAATAAGCGCATGATGTTGATCATACTGTATTAAATTTAATTGAATTACACTAAAAAGAAATTCAATATATTACATCAAATATTGCTATTTAGGGGATATGTGTCTTTTTTTACTAAGGATATTTTTTTCCTTGTGCACAATTTTAAAATAGGTAATCAAGACAATATCTTCCTTACTAGATGGCTTTTTTATTAATTAAATTAATCTACCTTTCTAGGAATTACTATCAAGTGAATGTTATTACTATTCTTATCGTTGTTGAATACCGCATTAAATCCAATTATATGCATGTATAAGTATAATAATTAATGTTTTAAGTATTACATAATTTTCGGTTAAAACATAATTATTATCATATTATTTAATTTAAATTTACTTACAATATTTAATTATAATCTTTGATGTATTCTCACTCAAAGAACTGTTTATAGCTATCAATATAAATGATTATATTTTAAGAAAGTTTGTCTATGACATTTACGTTTTTAATAATAGTAAAATTACGACGGTACTACGGTAGTCATTTAATGTCACTTAAGTTTAATATTTTAGAAGTGTAAATAGTATCTCTCAATACCAGTCGACTTCTACGTAAATATGATCTTTTGATTTATTAAAAACACCAATGCTCCATGATAAAGCGCCCTTTTGCGCCCGTTTATAGAATAATTAAAACGCCGTTTAAAACAATTAAAACGCCTGACATATTTACCGTATATGTAATATTGTATTACAAAATGTACTTCATAATAATATTGTTAACAGTTTTCTCTTGTGAACAAACGAAGTGAACGTACCTATAATATGATATAATTTAATTGAAAATATACAGAGGTTGAATTACGCGAACGAACATTAGAAGCAAGAGTGATTTTTATTTTCAAAAATTCTGTGTTGTAAGAACGGTGCTCAAATGTAATGTTACACTTCATATATAAAACTTTGTATAGTCTATACATTAATACCTAAATATTCATTTATAGGTAATATAATTAAAAAAAATGTGTGCTAAAACAGTTAAATTAAAAATATAGATTCCTTTGTAATATTCGTTGCACGTCAATTTTAAAGTATAGCAGATGAACAAAAATATCGACCACAATGACGCAGGTGAGAATGTCTATGGATTTGTCTATAATATTATGTCAAAATATACGAAATAAAATACACATATTTGATAAGAGTTGATTTTCGTGGTAGTAGATATCGGAGCCAAGTAACGAAAGTTATTGGAAACTCATCAAGATTGGATCTTAATATTATATTTGCCTGTTGGCTATCGTATAACTCATGAGAGTTTTAAAACACAGTCAACTAATATTCTTATCTCACTATAGTGTTAAATAACTATTATGTAGTTGTAAGCGTAACGTTACAGTGTTACACGTTATGTTCGTGGAAATATTACTACTCTAATCACGCACTTAACCAGATCTACGCGATATCTCAGAATACTTTGGATACGACTCAGCTGGCAGACCAACAATAAGTCTGCTGTCTGCTGCAGCGGTGATAATAATTGCGGCTATCATTGTGGTCGTCGAAAAAAAAATAATAATAACAAAAAATATGTCAGTGAAACGAATCGTCATCGGTGGGAAAGGGGATCGATTGTTGAGGTGGAAGGGTAGAAAGGGATCATCAAAGGGACATTGCTAATGACGCGACGTGTTCGGATTACTAACTCGCTCCCATTTATGTACATTTTCTGTACATATATTTATATACAGAGTGATTCACTAAGTATGTTTACCCCGTTTATCTCTTTAATAAGACTGCAATGATTTACAATCAGATTTATAGAATTTTTAAATGTATTTAGCTATCATATTTTTACATCCTGCTTATTTTTGCATTTACTAATGGAGTTTCTTGAGAAAATATAAAATTCTATTTTTCAAACTAAAATCTTCCTTTATTGTGTCAATTATTTAGTGGAATTTTCTGAGAATATTGATGTGCTAAAATTCAAATGTAAACTAATGTTTTTTAAGTTATTTAACTATGTATAGTAAAGAAGGTCCTGAAAATAGAATAATGTATTTGTAAGATATTGAGATATAGTAATTTGAATATTTTAGAAATGTATACTACTTTACATTTATAATTTATAAAAAAAAATAAAAAACAAAGTATGAAAAATGTTATATCTGATATAAAAACTTTATGATATTTTTGTGAAACTAATATTGTTATATTAAAAACGTTAATTGTATACATTAATAATAGAACAACTACTTATTCAAATTGCGATAATTGCAATTTAGATATATTATTCATTTTATAAAAAATATATATATCTCCAAATAATAATTTACAGTATACAAAAGAAAAGGTTCTAGTGTATATTTAAAAAAAAAAGTTTTTATCAGTGGCACCATAATTTTATTTGTTTAATCTTGAAAATTCCAGAAAATTGAGAATTTGAATACATTTATTATTAAATGAAAAGTGAATCAAATGAGTGATCGTTCTTAATAAATCACTCTAAACATTCTATTAAACACCTATGTCCTATATACAAAAAGGGCATTATGTTATGTGCTACGATATAATATTATAATACATTATGTAAATACACATTGCATGTTGCATTTACAATCACTGCAGTTTTGTTTTTTCTAATCTGAATATCTACTACAATATTTATGTAATGCAAAAAAAATTGGTCGGACATTATTATAAAGCCGTTTATATAATAGATAGAAAGTAATGTTTTGTTTTGACCAACGATCATGGAACATTGGTTTTGAGTGCCTGCAGCGGTATTGTTAGATTTAACTATACCTACCATTATTTACCTAATAACCTACATAATTATATTACGTATTAAAAATGATGGCTGAGCATTATTATTATTATTATTTTTTTTTTTTACCGTACTATAGTTGTAAAAAGGTCTTAACACCGAATTAAAGGTCGTATATATAATAAAATAAACTAAGACCGGGATTTATTTTTCTCAGGTATACGCAAATTTACATTTCTGTGTATATAAATTAGTATATATACTATTTATTAATAGCTGAACATTGTTAAACCACATAATAGATTAAATAAGTATGAAAACTGATAAAAAAAAAAAAATACACTGCAACCTAATAATATGGTCGGCTAAATTGAAAAGGATTATCAGTTCGAAAAATCATTAAAAAAATACTGAGAAATAACTAAAAGTCAACAAAATACAACTTTCGTCTTTGAATGATTCTAACCAACAAACATTAATAATTATTAGTTCTGGAAGAAGTTCATTCTAAGAGCTGAAAGCGTACATTTATAAAATGTTTACAAACAAAACATTTAATCACAAAATAGATTCAGTGATAAGCACTCTCAATATGGTGAACAGAAATTTTGGTGGCCAGAAATTTTCATTCTGATTTGATCTATTCTGTGATTAGGTATATAGTATATTATACTAATAGATCAAGTAATTTGTTTGAGTTAATAATACAATTTTATCGTAAATGAAAATAGAATGATTTAAAATTTACTGCTCAAAAATCAGACAACCAAAAGCACACAAATGTTATTTTCTTGTATTTTGACTTTTCAGAGTTCTTTAGCAAAGAAACAATATTGTATAAGTACATAAAAAAAATTTTGAGATACATTAAAATACAACAACATTTTCAAAAAAGAATCAGACATATTTTTATAATAAAATATCAAATAAGCTCATAATTTCCAAAGAATAATAAAGTTAAAAGTAAATACATGTAAATAAGTTATAAATAATTTGACGGGAATATCACTTGACACTAGGTATAACATAAAATTATGTTTGAATCAATTATCAATGTTTTCACAGAAATATCACTTTTTTACGCATAACAATACAAATAAATTATATTATTAAAGTAATATTTTACCTATTATTACTCTATTTAAATGTATGTATAATGTATATTGTAAATTTTTTTTTTTTTTACTTATAATGCAGGTATTTCTTCTT
Source organism: Aphis craccivora (assembly GCA_009835225.1). Taxonomy (NCBI): domain Eukaryota; kingdom Metazoa; phylum Arthropoda; class Insecta; order Hemiptera; family Aphididae; genus Aphis; species Aphis craccivora. The sequence goes on from VUJU01001612.1 coordinate 42,176, forward strand.
TGCTGTCAAATTATTTTTTCATTTTAAATTGTATAAAATCATGAAGCATTTTACATATTAAATCACTTCACCTATTCATTTTAATTATTTTATACAATATTAGTAGGTATGAGACTATAAATATAATGACAAAAATTCTATAATACACATTAATAACTCAAAGTGTCAACTAATTGTTACAGTTTATAAGCTAGTAAACCATAGTCTTAAGTAATATTAATAAAGTCGTTTCGGCTTAATAATAAGCCAAATCCACGGTTTATAATGTATAATCTTTGTTTAAAACAATAAGTCCAATAAAACTAATTGTGTTATTGTCGAAGGACTTTTTTATCCGCTTTAAGCATAGATTTCTGTAGAATGGAAAAAAAAACTAGGTACCTATAGATTTTATAGTAATAAATACGAGAAAGTTATTTGTAACAAAATAATATTTTTTATGATGTAGGTATAAATTCTATTTATGTTTTATTATTACATTTTTTTTTATTTATAATAATCTGTATTATAGTTTTGCAAAAAGGGGATATATCTTTCATTGAATATATTATTCCCAATGCTTCTTGATTTAAATTATATTAAATTTATTGTAATAGTAGAAATACTAATTCATGGATCGTTATTTTCATATTATGACTACGTAAACAATAATTGATTAACACTTAATAATAAAGTATACAAAAAGTCTATCTATGATGAAAATCTCATATTTTTTAACGATTTACGATTTAAGTATATAAAATAATAATATAAACTTAGTTGCCAAATTAATTATACTTAAATTGCAATCTCAGTTGAATCTGAAATAACAATGTAATATATTAAACCATATAATAATATATTATAATTACATTTTATCTAAAATATAAATGAAATGCGACAATTTTTCAGCAATTAAATCAAAACACTACGCAAATTATAATGTGCCTCTATAATTTATATAATTTTAGATTATATGCGGAGAGAGGAATGTATTGATTTTACAGTTATGTATGTTTTTTGTCTGTAAACATTTTTAAGATAGTAAAATGAATTAAGAATGCATCGATCTTTGAAAATGGGGGTAGTTTAAATTTTAATTTTAATAAATTGAGTCTAGTTTGTATATTGAGAGATAAAAAGTAAATTTTATAATTATTTTGTTATACTTTATAATATATTATTTATTGGAACTTAATACTATAACGTATGGTATATTATTATTATGAATTATACACAAAAATATTTTTGATTTCCATTAATATATTTATTATTATTATCTATTTTACTATTAATCTATTTTAAAGCTTTTACGTAATTTCCAAAAATATTTAATTTAGTTGTGAGGTGTATAAATTAATTTAATGTTAAAAAATGGTATAAACTATAAATACATATTATAATGATAATTAAACTCTAATAATATGTATAATAATAAATACAATGTTTTTAGAAAAAAACAGTATCAATCTACTGTAATAGGTACTTAAATTAAAATATATGACTTCAATAGCTATATCAAAAATCATATCACGAAATATACTTTCAAGTTCAAGCTGACAGGCAATTTTCACTCAGAATCATTTTTCGTATACAAATATAATATATAAATAAATTCAAATTTAATACACCTATAATAGTGACCTACTTGATACCTAATGCACAGCAGATCGTTGCACATTTGCCTACGGTATATTTAATTTAAATTATAAAAAATGGAAATGTTTTCAAAAATATCAAACAATATTTTTTTTATTACATTTAAATTTAATATGAGTTTTAAATTGGAAAGTTGTGCACATTAAATATTATATATTATTGGAGTAGTTTTTATTTTATTTTAACGTATATCATGATTTTTTCCGTTAAAACCGTTTCGATTATAATGTCTGTAATTTATTTTTGATTTTATTTTTAATAAATATTGTGGCTCGATTAATTATTTTTAAGTGTCTTTTGAATTTACGTAATATATAGGAAAGGGTATTGCAGCATCAACAAACGGAGCCTCTGAAATAAACGCGTACAAGTAATGCGGTTCGGTGTCTTTTGTCCGACCTTAGTCTGTCTTTGACATGTGGGTGTACGTGCATGAGTATTTATCGCAAAACGCCCGGTAGAAAAAAAAGTGAGCTTTTGCGCTTAAAAGTTTATTAAGTAATGGTGAGCCGAGTATCATGTCGAAAAGTGTAAATAATGACCGGTGAACTGGCAGTATAACACGTGTAACCGACAATAACACATGCCTATTACTTTATTAGGTTTTCAGCTGCATGATACACATCTATTGGGTTTTTTTTTTTAAAAAATAACGTATTTAGTTTTGTTTTAATATCTTCTTTTCATATTGTTTTCACGTTAAACCGTCGAACGTTTCATAGGACACTGTGCGTTTTCAAATAAATGATCAGATTTTAAAAAATTTAACCTAAAAACTTCAAAATAGTCTATACTCTATAGCGGACATTTTTTCAGTGAAAATTATTGGCCAACATATAAATAATATTATTCCATTTTATCCACGTAAGCTAACAATAGTTGTAAAAAATAAATCATTGGATCAGATCGATAATATTAATATTTAATGCTTTTGTAGGTTTCCCAATAGGAACGCAAAAAAAATGTACATACGCATACGTACTTCCAATTGACCAATTTTTAATATTATAGCGTATATAAATGTATCATGCATGCTACCTACATAATATGATCTTAGTGACAACCACTGACAACTGTGGGTTTTTTTTTACCACAGCTGCAATATTTTATACTCGATTTAGATATATTACAAAAACGTTTAACTAAACCATTACTGTAGAAAAAATAACATATTAGTGTCATAAAAATGCAGATTTGTTTCCCAAAAGAAGTCGTTACAGCCTCTCGAAATAGTATATTAAATACTAATGATCTATGGTCGGAACGACGTTATAAAGTTTTTTTTCAAGTCGATGTGATAATAATGTACCGATTACCTATGTTATATTGTTATACAAGACAAAATATTTAAATATGAAATGATGGACTATAATAAAACACGTATACATTAATTTTATATCTGATTTAGGGATGAAGAATAGCAATCCAGCATAATAATATATGCTAATCACGAATGAACGTAACTTTTTTTAAGACACATATTTTGTATTATGAATTCATGACAATAGTAATAATACAATTATTCTATACATATATAAATAAAATAGAATTATGAAACCGAAGTTGGATATAAATCTAAGTTTGATAGAAATCGATATCAATATATTTTGTACTATTTTAACATTACAATAAATTTTACAATTTAAACATATCAATCACATATTTTATTTTAATATTTTGAATATTTATGTAAATAAAAAAAATAGAAATGCATTAGTGCATGCCGTTGATACTTCTAACCGGGCGGGCGACAATAAAATGAATAGCCTAATGGGGAAAAATACGAATAAACAAATTAATTCTTATTTATAATATGATATTGCAGTTATAAATGATTTTAATTGTGTTTGTTTATAATCTTAACCATTCTATGAAAATATTCACACTTTAACGTCATCATCGTCGCAGTCGGTAATTTAAATATTTAACGATGTGACTGGCAGTTATATAAGTTCCCCACCCCGCATGTGATTTCACCTTTATTTCCCATTATTATAATGAAAAATAAATAATTAAAATGTAATTTCGAGAATAATAGAAACGTTTAGTGGGCCATTAGGGTGGTACATGTCGCGTCGGAACTCTACTCTCCTCGGCCAACTAGCGTAATTGGTGAAGTGCACGGAACCGTATTACACTAGGTATATTATTACTTAATGTTAATGTAGATGACAACTAAATGCAAAACCAACGACCGGTCCCGTTAAACGTACAATCGTCGTTTAACAAATCGAATTTGGTACAGTTACATAATTGAGTGCATATTATATATTTATATGCTAATGTATGAGATTGACCTAGCGGTCACACTAAAAACACTAAAAAAACAACTTCAAATAAGTTATTGAAAAGGTTAAACTTCTCTGTCAATAATACTCCAAAAACAACTTTACTATATAATATGTGTAAACGAAAAAACTGAACAATTTAATAATTTGAGACTATTGTTGCGTGCCAATATCAGAATCGAATCCAAATGTCATTTAAAATGAATAGTTACAACTTAATAATGAGTAATGTCTTTATTTCGTATAAACAAAATACATGTAACTAATAAAATAAGTGGCTGAATGTTATGAAAGTGCTCTGGTGTTGATAGCTTTGGTACATCTTCTGTTGCTGTCCATAGGGCTCCATTATATACTGTGGTGCGTCTCTTGTTTGAATCGAATCGTAGCCTTCTGGGTGTAACCAGGCGTCCTTGTAGTTGTTGTTGCAAATTTGGACCCGTATTTGATAATGTGCAATAACACTATTTAATGATTATAATATACCTAAAAATGCGTTTTCGGAGACTAAGTGACTACACTCATAGTTGCATTCTTATTGCAATAAAACAATTCGTGAGCTTACTATCCCGACACGTTTCATGGTCATAGTAGCATATGCATCATATGCATCTCCTCGACACAAGGTATGGTCATACTAATCTAACCTTGATATCTCGTAGCCCATAACACTATAATATTCTTAACTAACATACTATACAGAGATTGTTAAACCGAGCTAAAGGTAAAGTCTCTACACTAAGACGAACAGATTATAGAACGACATTTACAGAATTAAATAATATATTTTAGTCAAACAAAATTGTTATTTAATACCTAACAGTCAAGTAAATAATAACTATTGAAAAGTATATAATAATATATAATGTACCTATTAATATGTGTATTAAATGATGTATCAGCCGTTTAGGTTATGGAATGTAAAATAAAAATAATAAAAACGGACGAATTCTTAAAAACATTTTTTCAGTAAGACAAAAAATAATTCTATTACTTATGAAATTTAATTTTAAATTTTCAAGTTTTTTATTCATAAAAATAATAAATATTAAAACACATTCAATGTCTTTAATTAACTTATTTTTAGTTGTTACGATTTACAATTGTGCGAAATATTAAAAAAAAAAAAAAAAACACATAATAATTATAATATCTAATTTATTTAAATATAAGTAATTGAATAATTTTTTTTACGGATTAGAGTAAAAGTAATAGATAAAGAATTTTTAAACGTTGTTCATTAGAAGTAAGAAAAAATATCAGATTTATCTTGATTAAAACTTTAAGATTTGAAAATAAGAATTACGTCCATATTATTCTTTGTAACTATTACCTAAGAAGTCAAAATCACTAAATATAATATACATTACACTCTATTTCAAAAAAGAATAACGTCAGTTGGTGAACTTCTGCACAAGTTGACAGATATGGGTGTGTCTAACACGTCCCGAGTGACGTGCTCTCGGGAATTTAACATTATTATTCTATCAACCAACTAGCTTGTATTTTGCCGAAGTTAACACGGTCAAGTAATTTTTCGGCTATGGCTAATTGTTGAAAAGTCGAAAACAGAAGTTGATGATAAAATCCGATTTAATTGATGGATCTGATAGAACCGGGCAAACATTGGTCACCGAATGAGATTAATTATTATTTAAGACAGAGTATACACCTAATTAAAATCGATTAAGAAAAAAAAGTACAGATGCTGGAGTGGATTTTTACAGTTTTAGTAACTAATTTTTGATACAAACAAATAAATTAATTATTATAAACAATAACCATACTTAGATAATGAAAACAAAATATTATACTGACAGTTGTTGACACATTGAATAAATGAGAACACACAGCAGGCAACTTAAGATTTAAATACTCTAATACGCATGTATTTTATGGATATTTATTGCTTTCAAATCTCATATCATGGTTATTGATACCATAGCGTATAAAGTTAAAATCACATATATTTTATGGTCAATGAATTTTTTCTTGTTTCTTTTTTGTCAGGGTCATTAGACGGATATTATACGAAAAGCTGTGAGTATTCAAAATTACAAAATTGTTATTTGTTGATTTGTTAATATTTCAAATATTTACAAGAAATAATATTACCCACACACTGAACCGTTTTTTATGTATTTACTCGTATATTATTTGTTTCGTGTATACATCATATGACGTACATCATACGAAATCGAAATGATACACTTTTTTATGTCAGCAAAAAAAAAAAAGAGGAGGGTTCTGCTATTTCACAAATTCAGTTGTCATCTATTTCATATGAACATTTAGCGTATCAATAATGTCTGCTGTATTTAGGAAGCTATTTACCATAAGATGAGTTTTACAATAATAATAATAAAAGATTTTCTTAATTTTCAATATTTTTCAAACTTAGAGACGGTGAAGATTTCTGTAAAATTGTGTTAACATATCACTCATAATATAACACCGTAAAAATATAGCTGCTCTATATAAGTTACACTGTAATAAATAATAATTGTACATAAAACATAAATTAAATATATATATATACTTTTATAACGCATTCCTTATCTTCCTTGTCTATAATGAAATGATGTTTGAATATTTTTTTACTGTTTTAAAATTCTTTTAACCTTTAGGTGTTGTACAAATAACACCATTTTATTTGACAGGCATGGTGATCTTTGTGAAGAGACCATTCAGCGACAGCACTTCGTTATTATATTACATAATAATGTTATTATAACTAAACAATAGTACTATAACATTAACCAGTCCCAAGAGACTGACGGGACGATAGACTTGGGAAATTGACTCCGAACCATCCGGAAACGCTTTTCGGGGAAACTGAGAGCGCTCCGCATCGAGCGTGCAGCTCACCGGAAACTCACCGAGAACATTCCTTATTTTCACCCTTCGCCCGACTTCACTACCACCAAATACAATTTGGTCTACTAAGTACTTACAATGATAACCGTCACCGACACCTCGCCGCCACTACAACTGTATCTGACCGTTGGATTATACAGAAAAAAAAACAAAAAATAAAATGCAAAGAGTTATCGTATAAAAGGTAAAAAGAACAAAGTCCATTTGTTATCCTACAGTGTGACAAAAAAGAAAAAATGACGGCGAGTAACCACCACCACCTCACCACTACGGCCACAACTACGAATACTATATCTACTACTACGACACTTTAAGTTACAACTGTAATATATAAAATAGTGACATTTTTTTTTTAGTTTATCGATTTATATGGTACGTGATTACGCGATATTATTTTATTATTAATTATTGATAATAACTAATAAGTAATAATAATAACTACAGTAAAATTTAGTTAAAATAAAGTGTCACAGGAAAAAAAAACAAATCCGTTCAAAGCAGATTTTCGTTTATTTTTAATAATCTCCGATAAAAATGTATTTATAAGACTTATAAAAAAATGTAATTGTATTTAAAGATTTAGTGTGTTTTAATATGTCGTGTAAATATAAAATTCATATAATTAAATTACATTCCTTACTTAAGTAATAATAACTTACAAAACTACTTATATTACTTTATATATTTTTAAAGAAAAAATTTAAAGTCTTCAAACTTATGTTTAATTTTGTATGATTTAATTATTGATATTTAGCATACTACTTTTACCATATACCTAAGATATAAAAATAATCAACTTTGGCATATTTAAGACGCAAAAAATTGAAAAAACACAATAATAAAGGTAGACGGGTAATACAATTATATAATTAAAATAGTGTCAGACTTACTGACTTGCCAATTATATATAAGTATTTATAATTCATTTTAGGTCCACCTCGTATTTTTTTTTTTCAGTATTTAACTGTGAGAAAATGAAATAGAACTTATAAAAGAATTAATGTAATTTTACGAGATATAATGAGAATTTTAATCTAAACAAAATTACATAAAATTAAAAACAAATTCCACTACACAGATTCCGTTTAATAAAATATTTTTAATAAGTAGGTATGACAAATATATTTACCATGTACCTATTCTTATATAGACAGGAAAGAAAAAAAAATGGTTTTATGCAGATTTCGGGTTATTCAGAAGTCCTTTAAACGTAATTTTACTATAATTAATACTACTCAAAGATATTATTTTATTGAGTTATGATAGACAAAAAAATCATGATATTAAACAAATTTGTCGTATTAATATGACTGCACGCTAACTTATCTTTAAACTTATAAATAATAATGTTTACCGTACTATTGTTGTAGGTATACTCATGTCATCAATAATTAATATACAACAATACATTTTCTTTCAACCTAGATACTTAGTATTTTTAAATACGATTTTTGTGTGGTTATTACTTTTCATGGCTTCCAGTTATCGACTTTTATACAAATTTAGATTTTTAGATTTACATTTCACCTATTCACACTTTAAATACAAAAAAAAAAAATTAAAATTAAAAACGTCAAATTCACCTTGCTCGTTAATCAAGTATTTAGGTGTGGTCAATTTATAATTAATTAATGTAAATAAATTCAATAATTCATTCATAATATTGAAATAGTCATTCAAGTGTTATACTTAAAATAGGTGACGGGTATGTAGAGGAGTCAATGAACCGGTGGGTGGGTGATTGGATTCAAATTATGACAAATTTGGTGAAACCCTTTAAAAACATACAATAACACTTAAAAAATATCATATTGAATTAATATAAACCTTCTATTTAAATACGTTAAATGCATAAACTATTATACATTTTATATTAATATATATTTTTATTGTATATAAATACATAAATACTAGTGGGTCCATTTTCCTCAAAATTTGTTTTGGACTAAAACTATGTCAACTTTTCTCCAAATATCATTAACATTCTATAACATCGTAACGTTTATAAGTCTAATTAAAATAAGTTATATTGTATATCAACAAAGTTATCAACGATCATTATGATAGTTTTTTGATGGTTGTTTAATTTGTATGAAAAAAAAACATTATTTTTATTCTTAGTTCTTTATTGGATGAAAATGATAAGTGGAAGAAAACAGCATCTCATTTTTTTTCTTTTTTGAGAAAAATGAGTACAACCATAAATACTACGATCTACAAGTATATATGCTTAACAATCGTCTGTAGACGGTTATTGTTATAGTATTTGTTCGGGTTAAAAGATAATATTACCATTTGAATAAATGTAAATAGAATATTTAGTATTGTCATACCATTATAATAATTCAATTATTCAGATACTGATATTCGTATATTATATACCAGATTTAACATAATAATATCTTGTCGTAAATATTTAAATTACATATTATTATGTATGCATGATAATATGATAACATAACAAATATACCATCTTGGCGAAATTAAAGCATAGTGTCTTTTATTTAAAAAAAAAATAATTGATTTATTTGCTGAAAAGTAATAAATCTATCAGAAATAAAATACGACGTAGATTTAATTAAAACCATTTTCACTCAACAGAATAAAATGTTTATGTAATTGAAAATGTACCTAATAAAAGATTGGTTTTTTAAACTATGTTTCATGTTAAAATATTTATAAAGTTATCATTATCATTGATAAATTATAGTTTAAATCTATAGCCATTTATTTATCATCGAAATCGTATACATAGTCGATAAATTCAAAACTTCATAGAGCTTTTTGCTATTATGAAATTATCTTAAGTTGCTTATTAACTAATAGCTTTCAATGATATCATTTCAAAAAATTAATTATTTCCAAAAAAAGTATAAAAATACATGTTTTGTTTTATTATATGATATGAATTTATCCCAACCGTAATTTATGATTAGTATCTATTACTTCAACTATATTAAACTACTATGTAATTTTTACTATATATATATCATGAAGAACCATACATTTTTTATTTTTAAATTTTATATACCCAAGTTTAAACCATTTAATAATAATTTGTATTACAAACTTTGGAACATAAAAAAAGGTTTCAAGGGCCAGGTTAGGTTAGGTTACGTCTAAATAAAATAATGTAAAAAAATGTAATTATAATTCATTCAATATTTCTATGAAATCACAAATTACAATTTAAATGATATTTTGTGTTTCATAATTTATATAAACTAGTTGTAAAAAATCAATAGAATTTTCTTGTATTTAATTCAGGCTAATTTTAAATCTATTTTAGCTGTTTTTAATATACTTATATAAAAACATTCAATTAATAAAATGTGCAAAAGATAATTGAAAAAAATATAAAACAGTAGATATTATAATACAGATAAACATAAAATAAAACCAAAACCAATACCTAACGTTAAATCATATAATAGTAAAGGTAGTTTTTTTAAGGCACTAAAAATAATAATATTATCATTACCTATTATAAATCTATATATACTACTTATAAAATTAAGTCGCTATTCTTTGTTCGGGCTAATCTCCGAAACTACTTATTCAATTTGGCTCAAATTTTTTTTAAATGATAGAGAATGTCGGGGAGCGGGTTTATAGCATAAATTATGGACTT
>VUJU01001613.1:0-24300 GCA_009835225.1 Aphis craccivora
AGTGGTGAGGTAGAAAGTAATTAATTGAAAATACTGGATGGTATGATTTTAATATTTTTGGCACCTTTCCAGATGTGCATATCATACATTCAAGTGTATTTCAATAACGATATCCGTTGAATATGTTGTGTAAAATTGAAATCTCAAAAATATGTGATTTTACAATACAATAATTTATATTATTATACATTTCTTAATCATTATTATAGTTTAATATTTTTACGTCATTCAATGTTCAGTAGTGGATATTTTTTTCTTTTCTCAGCCATGTAATAGTAAATATTCTATCAAAAATATAAAATTATTGTTTGCTTTATTAAGTTTTAAAAAACAAATATATAGTCGTAACGATAGTAATAGGTTTTCAAATAGTATAATAAAAGAAAAAAATAACTTAACACAAATTTTTAGTTATAATACTGCTTATTGATAAATAATTCTCTAGCGAAAAAAACCTATTTATATATCATACATATATAAAGATTTAGACAAAATTATATCAAAACCAAGTTGATGACCAAGAAATAATAATATCATCTATATTTAATGTATATTGTATATTTACTGTTTATTTAGAGTAGTTATTATCTAAGGTAATACATTTCCATCAAAAAGTTCGTAATTCAATTATTTTTGGAAGGAAATGAGAAGTGAATCATATTATACAACGTATTTTCCAGGTGGAAAGTAGAATTTATATCTGGGTCGAGACTGTTAAAAACTCATTGTCCTCGAAGATATAAAAATATACAATACTCAATTTTATTATCTGAATAATGATAACATTGTTCGTACTTCGTTTTGAATTAAATATTCAGAAAAAATATACATACAAAAATAGCATTATAATAATTTTGAAATGTACATTAATCATGTTTGTAATATTATTAAAAGTAATTTACTAAAAAATGAATTTATGGTTAACAAAAATATATATCTTGACATAAACACTATTAAAATATACCTAAGAAACAGTTAACTATAAAAAAAAAAAATTATTACCAATTTATTTATTAAATTAGATTTCTGTAGTAAACATTATGTATATCATTAAGTTTAATATACAGCATTGTGGTTTAAATTTAATAAAAATTAATTCCAAAATAAAATGTAAAATAATAAAAATATTATTTAAAATATTTTATATGAGCTTATAATAACTTACAAAGTGATTGATTATATTATTAACTACTGATGGTGTAGTGTTGACTGTAGATAATTATACCTAAATAATTATAAACTCTGATTTTATTGCATAACTTTATAAGTATAGTCATGTAATTTTGTACATTTTAAATTAACTTTGAAAGCGTAATATTGTATCATATTTAATTATATTTATAGACTATTAGAGTTATTTCAAGTACGTATTCATCCATTATGTAAAAATATAGAAATACTTCAAAAAATAATGCATAGGTAATTTAAACATATTAATTCTGTAGAAAACAGTTAATATAATAAAATCCTACATACAAAAATAACATTCATTTAAAAAACTTTTAAATGAATGAAGTATTTGGATATTTAATATTAAAATAATATAAAATATTGTAGGAGTCTTAACTTCTAGATGGCCAATTTAAGGAAAGTATAGGTTAAAAAAAAGACATTCTTATTATAACTTTATTCATATAGACAAAATATTCTTAGTCCAGAACTGTTAGCGATGAGATGAAGATTGACAAAACAGTGGTTATTGACTATGGAATATATAAAATAAAACAGATATATTATAATATGATGACGAAAATAGAACAATTAACAGCCGTTCAATTGTTAGGAGGCAGCCCCCCTACTTACACACACAACATAGACAATAGACACGTAATATATATAATAATAATAATAATGAGTAAGGAAAAAAAATACAAAAAAAAAAAAAAAAAATTGGTTAATAAATCAATTTTAATTAAAATCGTATAACTAAGTTTTAGTTGTGATAAGTATAAATAATTTTAATTTGATTATGTTAATTTCGTAAAATATTTATAACCTAACATTATAATTTCATCTTTTACCAAACCTTCTTATATGTAAATTTTTTTAATGAAATTTATGTTTTATAAATAAAAAAAATTAATACAATACATTTTATGACAAAAGATATGATATTGTATAAATTGTATAAATGTACATTTTTATTCTGTTCGTAAAATAAATAATCTTATTATTAATTTCACCTACGCACGACAGGAATGTAGCTAAATTGCCTATTTATATCGCCGTGCTTTCGAATGTAATTTTCAAAATGTAATAATATAATAATATTATTACTACAATATAATATACACAATACATATATTTTATAAGTATTTAAATGAAAAATGAATTATATAATAAAATATAATCACAATAATAATAACAAATATTAAAATACAATATAACATATAATATTATATCTAGTTAAATTAGAAATAAAATAACCGTATACTTAAGCTTATATTTTGATAAGTAATATGAATTAATACAATCATAAAATTAATTCATTACAAAATACGCATTTTTCATTTATCTGAAATAATACTTTTAATTTAAATACAAACTGTATTCACTAAAAGTCATAAGGTTAAGTAAGACAATGTATTAATGATTATGATTAAGTCAAATTAAATTAAATTTTTTATAAAATTTTTATTTATGTATAAACTGTCATGGAAATCTTATTATATAAAAATAATGCATTATTCACAAACATAATGGAACTATATATCAATAGTACAACCACACAATCAGAAAATGTACAGTGTTAGTAATTATTCAAGTTTAATTATCCGGTTATATTGTTCATTAAAACGTTGTTAACTACTCAATGAATAACAATTTTTTTAATAACAGAATATTATTATTATTATTTTTTTTTTGCTTTAACAATATTTCATTAATATTTATACTATATATTTAAATTGTATAATAATTCATGGTTCAATAATTATTGTTGTCAAACACATAAATTCTGCAGCTCATCGCAATCATAATATTTCTCTTTTTTTTTTTTATTATTATTATTACATATTATATAATTTTATTATAATTATTGCATTATTAAATATTATGTGTTTAATAGCACAGAGCTAATAGTTTTAATATCATTACTAAGTTTCATTATTTTCTAGAAAGCTATAAACACTGAATATTATTATACAACAATTTACTTAAAAAAAAAAAAACTGATTATTATCATATTGTAACGTTAAAAATAAAATTTACAATTTCTGGATTTGAATATTAATTAATTGTGATTATAATTTTTACTCTACACCAAATACTTTCTAATTTTTTTTAAATGGCTTTTAATTTTTTGAACAATTAAAATCTATATAGTATCTTCTAAACCATTTGATACAATTTAAAGTTTTTAAAACAAAGTAGTTTTCATATTTCTTATTTGTAAAGTGTAAAAAAAGAAGATATTTTTAAAACAATTGTGCTTGATTAATTATATTTTTACAAAATGGTAAAAACTATTTTAATATAGCTCCCACTTAGTAAATGTATATTAATTATTTTAAAAAATAATTTATATAACTGTTACCGCATGTTATAATAATAATAAAAATAAAAATAAAATGGTATGATAATTATTATATTCATTTCAATAATTGTAACAACTATAAAAGCTTTTTGGAATGCTTTGGAATTTACAATAATATTTAGTTTAAATATATACTTTTAATACGTTGGGGAAAAATAAAACACTCTTCAAGGCTATTGTTACTGAATAATGTCAATTAAATATTTTCAGTGGAGGTGAATATATTTCCAAGCGTGCGTGGTTTAGTATCATTATTTCACACCAGTATTTGCCAGAGACACATGATTTGGTTCACTAGGTACCAGATATCCCTTACACTAAGGAAGATAACATTGTTCGATACAAAACATACGTATATAAGCACTAACACATTTTGAATTTAAGTATATAAAAGAACAACATGGCAGTAAAAAGGAAAACACTAACGTCATCTTTGCAGCAAGCTATTCACACAATGCGTATCAGCTATCTTAATTTATTATTCTTTAACACGACCTCGTACTAAACGTCTGATAAAAATATATGCACACCCACGCATTTCTATTATATCCAAAGGTACTAAGTAGATCAACATTTTTTACACAAAAATATTTCAATATTTTCCATAAAATACTATAAATGTTTTTATTTTTGACCTGCATCGTGACAAATGCTAAAAAACGATTACATAATATTATTGTTTACGTCGTATTTAAGTAATACTATAAGTACCATAAATATATTGTAAAAATGAATAATACATTATACATTTTAATTTATTGCTATATTATTATCCATCTAAATTGAATAATTTTATTATAATTAAAATTATAATTGAAAAAAAAAAACTTAAGTTTTAACCACCTCAATATTAATACATATTAAATAAAAGAAAATTAATTTTATTCGCATTTAATTGTTATAAAATAAATAATACTTCATTGTATGTACAATTAATCTTTTTGTACTTACATTATTCAAAATGTATTAATCAAGTGTAGCAATAAAAATATTTTTTACAAATTTTTTTTTATTATTATTTAATATTTTTTTTCAGAAATAAGTGTATAAACATAGAGAACAAATTTTTACACTATTAAAAATGAATACTTGTTTTTGTATTTTACAATTAAATATATTATATAATATATATATATCAAAACATACAAATCATGGTTGGTTAATGTAATTGCATTGTGTACCTAACTTAAAAGATTCACATAAAAAGATAAAGATTTTTTCATAAAAACTTTCACCTAAAAATCAATGTGGTAGAATTTAGTGATCTATATTTTTTAAATTTTAGAATAATTTATTGAACAAATTATACATTTTATCAAAGTTAATTTTAATAGTTATTATGTTTTTTATAATTCAATTATTTTTGATTATTAGTTAAATACGAGTAGTACTAAAGTTATTTTTTGTAGTCTATTACTGTTTTAAGTAGGCCAAACTGTTATAGACCAGAACCGAAGCATATAAATAATTCACGATACAATTATCGATTAACAAACTGCCTATAAGTGTTGTAAATAAAAATTGATATTTTCCTTTATTTTATTCTGTATCTATTTTATAAATATAATTTGTGATAACTGTAAAATTATAATTATAGATTTTATTAAAAAAAATCACAATATAGTTTTCACCTGTCATATATATGTGTATAGTACATCAAACATGAATGAACTCAAAAAAAAAATCACTTACATAATTCAATTTTAAATGATTATTTTTCTTTAAAAAATAAGTTGAACCACAAACAAATCTATAGTGGAATATGATAAATATTGTAAGCAAAAAAACAATTTTACGAATAACCAATAAGTGGCAAATTTATCAATTTAAGTTAAAATGTAGAAAAAAATATAATTGATAGTATGTAATCCAGATGATTAAATTAACATAGGCATTTATATTTAACTTCATAAAATGAAAATATAACCATAATAATAACAGGAGCATTTAATAATAATAATAATATATTCTAAATCATTGATCAGTACCTAGTTTTAATAACTCATGAAAATACGTTATTATACATATTTTCAACATACCTGTGTGGTAAAATTAAATAAAAAAAATTGTGGTTATACCCATTTATTGTTTAAATTAAATTGCTAACTTCGAAAAACATAAATCAAATAAGATAACTTTTAATTTGTTTAAAATATTTAACATAATATAAGCTTAACATAAAGCTTTTATACGTACCAATCATCATAATAATATGGTAGCATAATACGATAATACGGTGCACTTACATTTGATACAAACATAAATTTTAACAGACTACCTGTATTAAATAATTGAACTCCATTATATATAGCTGACCTACCTTCCTTAGGCCCATAATAATTCGTTTATGTGTTGAACAAATCAATATTTATATCGTACATATACTACATACTTACATTAACCGGATATTGATTACCTACTCAGTTGGCTAATTTTTTGCCAATTTAAATGTTATTTCAAGTATACCTACATTTTTTACAGACAATTTCCAATATTAACACTTAAAATGTTTGTATTAACATTATTATTTTGAGTGTCCTAATGTCCGTATCGTAGTCCAATAATATTATAGATTCTTCAGTAGGTTAAACTTACATTAAAACTTAATATAAAACTTACATTAAAAATAAATTAATATAAATATAAAATTCATTTTATTAATTAATTAACATAATATATTTAAAATAGCTATATAAATTAATTGAAGAAATTTAACATTAATCTTAATCAAAATCCGCAACGTACACATTGGAATTATGTTGAGAGCAGAGCAGTGAAATCATTACCAAGTAGTATAAATCTTCTACTACGTCTGTCACAGATAAACTCAATACATCTCACCTTAAATACTCTTATACAGTGACATTGACTTTACTTTTATCCTTTTTCCTAATGATCTAATATCGTCAACCTATACCTATTACTTATACGAATAGATCACATTATAACATAATATGGTAAAAAAGGACATAGTTATTATTATAATAAAATTTTGCGTGGAAACTGAGCTCGATATGAACAAATAATTTGTAACTATACATAATTCTCTCATGGTTGATTATTTATTACATTTTAAGCATTTTTTTATCTTTGGTGGGGGTTTTCTCATTTGATGAACGTTTTTAGCATATCATCGGTATCATATGGTCTAATTTATTATTGGATATTGGAAAACTACAAAAATTATATTATAATACATAAAATTAATTTTATTCCATCTCCGTCTAACAATAACCTAGGTACTTAATATATAAATGACATATCTATTCAACCTTTCGACCCATTTATAAACAGGACACTTTTTAAAAAGCGTAAAAATATCTTGAAAGCATTTTTATTTTTTTACTTTATTGTTGTCTTCCCTCAAATGAATAATGCACACGTATGCCACTCGTAAAATTAAAGGGTTTCAACGCCCCTTAAAATATAGTACTACCAGAGGTCGCTATTGTATGCATACGTGTCAACTAAAAAATAGACTATTAAGCAGTTTAATAGAAAACGGTAAAATAATTTTACAAAACAATGTTTTAAAATATGTTTACCTGCGAAAAAAAGGACCGTAATTATTTCAAAATACAAGTGGATTTATTGTACTTTATTGAGAAAAATGTCATAATATATTAAATTTTGTTTTTATACGATAAAAATAGTTGAAATAAAAATATTATTTGAGAAAATTATAGTTTTTTAATAGAAACACACACATAAACACATTATTATAATATATAACCGTATGATATTATTTACTTATGTATTGTTTCATATTCTTAGATTATATACTTTTGATTTTAATATTTTATTAGAAAAATTATGAGTTATTTTTTTTGTAAACACGCCTCATACAAAGTAATTTACTTAAGTGTTAATCGCATAATTTAGTCTGACAATATGCAATAAATGTTTAATATTGTGCTAGATAATTAAAATAGCTATATTAAAATATAAAATAATTAAATAAACAATCACACGGTTTAACTACAGCTACCTTACAATATAATTTTTGTATGAATTTTATAAAAAGAATTTTGCATACTAAAAAATATTTTATAAACTCAGCGTGCTTCAAATTAGATCCTACTTGAGTAACAATTGTCATTTGTAATTGTTGATGCTATTTAAATGAATATAAATTAATAAAATCTTTCTTATATTTCAACAATGTCGACGTCTCGTTATTAACCTAACCTACTCATTCCTTATTCTTCATTCAGTCTAACACCATTTATTGTAACATGCTAGTCACTTACCTTATACGTGTTGTTACTAACACTTTCTTAAGTTAGGTATTGTTTTTGTAAGACCTTTTATTTAATTTATCCTATATTTTTATTATAATGTTGTCTATATTTTCATCCTTTATCACGTCTCATAAATCATGTCAGTATTTTACATTTTCTAGGTTTGACTCATTATTAAATTAATTGATAAATATTTGTGTTTAAAATACTTCAAAAATTATTATAATGTATATTGTATACATCATATATCGAATAAATATATTTTAACAATTTGTAATTAATTATGAACAGCATTTTTCAAATAAATGTTATAACTTATAAATAATAATAAGAATAATATAATGTCAGTATTGTTTTCTTATTAAATTTGTGGACAAAAAAAAACATTTAAATGATAAATCCTTAGTTAAAATATAACAATACTAATAATAATAAATAAAAATAGTGTACATATTTTATACTTCTATATTTTCCTGGTTAATTATACCATTATAGTATTAAGTATTATTAATTGAATTAATAGTTATTTATAACTAGAATTAAATAAAATTATTTTCTAACAAATAATCTACTTTTAATATATTTCTAAAATCTAAGCCTCTATATTTATACTTATTTTTTTGGTTAAATGTATAATTTCATTTATTTTTTTTTTACATCTCGCATTACTTCTTTTTTTTTAATCAACAAAGTCACCATATTTTGATCTTTGACATACAAATTCACGTGGGAGTTGGGGGAAAAAGTTTGGCTCGCATTCAATAACACCACCGGTGAGTGAAATCGACCGACGACGAATAACGGCCGTCTCTGGGCGTCGTACGTTTGGAAGGATAATGTGGAAATAATAGGAAAAAAGCAGACTACAAACACTTTCTGGAAAATATGTACATCTCTATGTACATCAGTCGGGTCTCTAGGGATGATGGATAGAGAAAACGAAGAAATGAATAGAGAAAAAAGGCTAACGATGTGGAATAACATATCCGGCATAACGAGATGGATTTAATATCGGAGAAGAGAATAGATACCAGCAGCCAATACAAGCAGACGAATGATTGGATATAAAAATCTAAACGGAAATGAGTTTTTCTTTTTATATGTTTTTTACACGCATTATGACTTACGGTCAGGCCCTTGGGGACCGATAACTCCGGGTGGCAAGTTGCAGAGGGCGACAGAAAACAGCCTTTCGTTTTTCGGATTCATCGTCACGATCGAACGACCATTTATAGATTTTGTACAGGAATATGCGCCAAACAACATAAAAATACACATTTTTCTTTTACCCTAGGTCAAAAAAACAAAATCAATGTAAAATTTTTATTTGATTATAACATACCACCAATGGCAAAAGATGAATACTACAATAATTCTTTAAAATTGTTGGTCCGTAAAGGTTAGACCTGTTGTTCGAGTATTGACTAACGATTTTAAAAATAAATTGCACTCGTATATTATAATGTTTTTGTATTTTAAATATTACACTTGTTGGCGAATTTTTTTACCAACTATTTTCAGTGTAATAATTTAATTTATTATAACCATGTACATTTTATGTAAATCGAATTTCTGTTGTTTGAAAAAAAAATATATATAATTTTAACGCTAAACAACCCTCTTCTACTCAATATTCATCATATTTAAATTTAAATAATTATTGTTTTTGGTATAATTTCATTACTGATAAGTAATTTCATTACTATATAAGTTTATTGAGTGTAAAAAAATACGATTACCAAAAATTAAAAGTCTCATATCACATACGAAAATAATTTGACTGCTGGACCAAAATAAATACAAAAATAAAATAAAGCAGTACTCGCTGGTATTAAGGTCCCCTCAAAAAAAAAATATATATATATAGGGACAAAAATATTTAACTGTTATTTAATCATAAATAAACAATGATTATTTTAAATTAAATTAAATAATTTTTATCATGCCCACAACTTGTTGATTACCTATCAAATAATTAATTTATCGTTAATACACTAAATATCAACTAAATCTAATATCTCGACTCCCTGATTTTCTGAATGGTAAAGGTGTCTAAATAATAATATACCTAATATAATATGAAATGCTAACAAGTTACCAACTACTAACCACAAAGTTATTTTATGCACGTACAACGTACATGCAAGGATTAAGGTTGATAGACTGCTTTATAACATTTGAAAATTTATTCGTTTTTGGTTAAAAAAAAAAAAAAAATAAAAAAAAAATGAGAAAATAATGATTATTGACATGTTCTTATAAGGTTTGATGACATTTATATTTTTTTATGTTTGATTTAAAAATTCTTTTTGATCGGCAGAATATGCGTGTTTGATACACAAAATAATGTTCAGCTTGAATTTTAAGTTTAAATACTTAATACACATAATAATACTTAACATTTTATGATTTGGTGCATTTCTTTTGTGTGTATTGTTTTAGATAATAGTATAATATAATAAAATGTGTCGTATAGTCCCAAAATCCTGGATGACAACATTTTCATTGTATTGATTTAGTTTGAAAATATAAATAAAAATGAATAATAATTAAATAAATATTTACTTTTCATAAACTAAAAAACACGTCTTATTATATAATGTGTTGTTAATTAAAAACAAATACTACGGTATTTAATTTTTGTTTACATTTATTACTTGCAATTTTTTATGGGTATTTGAAATTTCAACACATATATATATAAATATCCTACGTAATTATACGATCGAAAATGATTCATCGTATAATAACATGAATACAGTACCGATAATAATCCTCATAATTAAGCATAATTATAACTTTACACAAAATATTAGCATTTATTTTCAGTTATGATTGCTTTTATAACTTTTAGATAGTTAAAGAATAAGAAGTAGGTATAGGACATTTAAAGTAAAAAATAATTGCTTAAGCTAAATTTTTAGTATTTATAGAATTTTTAAACACAGATGAATAGGCACAATTT
The DNA here is from genome assembly GCA_009835225.1 of Aphis craccivora. Classification (NCBI taxonomy): domain Eukaryota; kingdom Metazoa; phylum Arthropoda; class Insecta; order Hemiptera; family Aphididae; genus Aphis; species Aphis craccivora. Next base: position 10,742 of record VUJU01001613.1, read on the forward strand.
ATGTTGTCGAAATAAAAATAAAATTCTTAAGATGCATGAAATTTTTACAAATACAACTAAAATATTGTATTAATAATATACCCATACAATATGTATTAATAATTTAAATAATATTATTTTATAATTATATGGATTATAATTTCACATTCTCGAGTTTAATTAGCTTGGACTATTTTTTCTTTATTTATCAAACATTTACATGACCTAACCATCCTAACTCAGACCTTAAGCAATAAATACTAATTTATACAGCCTTAAAAGGGATAAATTTGTTATCTTGTTCTTCATACATATATTTTAGTTTATATGATTAAAATTAAAGTATTTTTAATAGTAGCCTGCACTAACTAAAAACTGAACTAAAGTAAATCCTTTGTAAGACCTTTCTCGATATGTTATACTTATTGATTTTTAGTGTAGATTTCATTTCTATTATATTATATTTCACATTATTTTATAATGTTTTTTTTATGTATATATAAAATGAAATAAGAGAAGTAAAAAGTACTTTGTTGCATTACATATATATATTGAAAAACAATAAAGTTAAATTGATTTTTTATTCTAGATAATTTTTGGGTTAGATACATAAGAAATTTATTATTATATTATAACACGAGGTATAGTTTTATTCTCGCGAGAATTTCGTAGGTTTAAGCTAAAGTTAGTCAAAATGGCTGTTTGATTTTAGTGTTATAATTTACCACGTAAACTTTTTTTATTAGCCTTGCTTTATTACGAAAAAAGTGTTAACTCGATTTGATATGTCATTTTGTGCACATACAATTTTGAGGAAATCGATGGATGAGAACTAATATTTGATTCCCTAGAGTATTTACGGTAGACCTTCAATAAAATACATTTTTTCCAAAGGACCTTAGATTTTATTATATTTCTTTGACAGTTTTTACGGATTTTTCATGCCCATTTCTCATCCAATATTATTATTTTTTGGATCTGAAAAAAAAAATAAATACCAAATAAGTTCTGATATAAATATTAATTTAATGAATTCAATAATAATGATTCACTTCATGATATATATTAATTACAGTGCTAAAAAAATTATTCACTACACCAATTATAATTTTCAAATAACCAATATTATGTCAAATATAAAATTTACAAATAACTTCCTGATTTATCAATTCTACTTAATACATAAAATGACTTTCAAGTACAATGTTGTGTAATGGATTCTATTAAAAATATATATTATAGTACTTAACATTATTTTAGTCGCAATTAATAATCAATATTCATATAATTGTGTTACACACAACATAACTGTATTCAGTGTATACGAATATAGACTCAAACTGTATTTTCATCACACTCGTAGTGTATTTTTTAAGTTATAATTGGATATAATTAATTTTTCATAACTAAATCTAAATCTACTCATGTCAAAAAATATTAAAAAAAATCATCTAGTTAAATTGTATTATTTTGAAATATAATATTTGACTGTTTTGAGTCTTAAAAATAATTTAAAGTACACAATGTTTGATAAACTGGAGATAATTACCCCATCAATCTTATGTAATAATAATATTATGCTAATAATCGTATCAAGCAACTAGTTTAATTTGACTAAACAAGTAAATATTAATTATATTTAATTTTATTTCACTCCTAAATATCAATCACTTGATTTGGATTTTCCTATAGTTGAATAATACATTGTATGGCTATTTTATGGAGATATGCATACACGCACAGTAAAAATATTATGGAGTATGTACCTATTTTATGAATATTCATACTACATAACTAATTTAAAATTATAGTAGATTAATCGATTTAATTTTTTTTGGTATGTTAAAATCGTTAGATTACGGTAGTATATTCGAACTATTTAAAACTTAGTAATAATGGATATTTTCAATATATATATATAGACATAATAAATTTATTTTAATGTTTAATCATTTGAAAAATTGTGTGATTTTTAATAACAAATTAAATATTACACTATTATGCATAACAAAAATTTTAATTAACAAAATATTAAATTTTCATAATGGTGTTAAGTTAATACTTTGACTTACCTTACCTTAAGATGCTTACTCCCTTATGCTCTATTTGAGTGACTGTTTCAGACTATTAAGTCAGATATTATATTTTATTTTACAAAATAGATAAGTGCTTATTTAACTGTAGTATACTATATATTTCGTTAGTTTTTTCTGAGTTGACTATAATGCACTGGAAAATTTTATACACAAAATAAAATTCTGTAATTAACAATTGAACTCAGCTATTTTTTAGATTTAGTTGTTTTCATTATCAAAAAAATAAAAATACGTTTAATTACAAAAATATTATATTGATTAGTGTTTATAGAGTTATAAATAATAATTAATAACTATATATTAATTTAAAACTTAAACCTATAATATTTTTTTTCATATTATAATTCTTATGAATTTGATAAATATGATAAGTATATTAAATTAAATCGCTATAGATCTTTTTATAACTTAGTCGAGTGAATAATTCAAAATAATTAAATAAATATCAAAAAAAAAAAAAAAAAAAAAAAATAGGTCTATAACATTTACACAAAATTCCGATAAAATTCAAATAAAGTTCATCCAACTTTAATTAAATGTATTGAAGTCATTAAAAAAGTTAATAAAGTAGTTTATACAAATCGCTTCTAGTGTTCATTTCAACTCATTCGTATTCATAATACCATAATACCTACCTATTTCGAATGAAATAACCTCGGTGATAAAAAATTTTATATTCGATATTAAAATATATGAAATTATTTCAGAATGTCAATGTTCTTTTTTCGTTTACACAACCTTCGCCGTGAGGAGGAAATAAAAAAACGCCGGAAACGAGGCATGAGGCACAGGCATCAGCTAACACTGGCCCCCAGCCGGTTGTTTGAGAAACCGCCACTAACACCATCTGATAGCCTAGACGCGGTTGCCTTGCAAATTCCCAGGTAAGATGTTATTTATTGCGGTTAATTATGGTTATTCAGAATATAAATGATAACAGTTTAAACGTACTATTATTTGAGGCACTAAAAATCTATAAATATATATATATATATATATATATATATATATATACAAATATTATATTTGAGTAATAAACTTGAAATAAAGAGTGGATTTAATAGTTTAATATTATACAAACATTTCGTAATTTAATTTTTCAAAAAAATAGTGTAATGAAACATATTTTACTAAAATAAAAAATGTAATTTAAAAAAAATATATATTTTATGTCAAGATCGACTGTTTTACAGTCATTATTATAGGCATGATTTCCAATACAATGTATTTTATTGTAATTTGTAGTTTTATTATAGTCTCGTGAATTAACTCTATATTAAACGGTTATAATTTGTGTTATTACATGTTGTGTTCAATTTGAGTTAAGAGATAAATCATTGTATACAAAAAAAAAGTATCAAAGTAAAAATAGACGTCAATTAACTTTATCTTTAGGAGGTTTAACTACCTAAATAATTATATTTTAAAATATGTTTTATTTTTATTTTTATATTGCTATTCTAAAGTAATTTATTTTACAATATCATAGTATTAATAGTATTATGGTATATTTATTTTATTTTCGTTTAAAATATTGCATTTATGTTTAATTATATTGTATTATTATTAAATTTATTACTAATATTTAATAATTATAATAATTAATAATATATTATTGTTATTAATTTATGAGTCAATATATCGTTTCACCGTAAAACGAAGTTGATAAGTCGTTTTGTTAATATGCAATATAAATGTGAACATTGCCTTGCGTGTAGTACAAATAATGATAAACCTACGTAAAACAAATCCCGACGAATAATATTTTACAATAAATTTACTAAGATCACTATTCTTTGATTAAAGAAGTGTTTAAAATATCTATTTACTATCGTTCACGTTTTAACTTCAAATATCTGAATTTGTTCAAAAAATAAATATATATATATATGCCTAAGTGTTTTTAATATTTTTAAATAGTTTAATAATAATCAATGAGAAACCTTAAATTAAACTTCTTTAACCAAAAAATTATGATTTTCATTTATATAGAAAAAAAAAAACAAAATAAAATCGAAATTTTCATATAAATAGCATGAAAAGAGATAAGATATTTTTAGAATATTATGATTTGTAATAATATATAATATTATCAATAATATATATTGAAAATTCTAATATGGATATTATGTGAACACTATAAGTAAATAAATAAATTTATTCTTTTAAAAATCACAAAATAATAAAAATGATTTAGTAAGAAAATATATACTATGAATTATTTACTTTATAAATAAAATTAATTTATAATTGAATAATTACAAAGCACAAACTAAATTAATTGTACTACCTAGAAAGATATTAAAGTTAAAAACCAGATATTTTATTCTACTATAAACAAATTTCTTTAGACATAAAAATAAAAAAAAAGGTGAAAAAGTGGATACCACTTGCTGTACATTAGCTGTTAAGTGGGTTACTATATAATGATGGAAGTGCTGATTCTGAGTATAGACGGTATCAGCATATATTACTAAAGTATATTTTAATGTATTTTACTTGATATACTACTATTTTATAAAATAATTTATATTATTATAAAATAATAAAGTAGTTTTAAATCATTATTAATAGGAAATCGTATTAGAAAATATCATTGTCGCTCTATTTAAAATCCAAAAATATTTAGAAGATAATTCTTCTATATGTTAATAATTTTAGTATTTTCCTGATCATTTTTTCACTTAAAACAACATTGGTATTAAAATGTCTTTGTTTTTTGTTTAATCATTTATTTTATGCCTTATTATTTACTGGAAAACTTTTATGGAAATATTTAAGAGTTTATTTTGAAGAATAAGTATTTTATTCGTTTCTATTTCATAATTTTCGACTTACACTATTCAAACGTTAAAACTAAAAATGATTTAACTATTTAGAAGTATAACTTTGGGCTGTAAGAATCATTTGATATGAAGTATTATTACGATATAGTTACCTATTACTATTGAATGTACCGCACATCTTCAATTTCAATTACATGGTTTAAAAAATTTAATAATTTATGATGCATACAAATTATATGATATTGGAGTTTTGCTCTATATGATTCACAATAATATGTATAATATTGTCATTGACATTTTATTTTTCATTATTTAGATAGCTTGAAATTTCTCCACTTATTTTGTCACTAAATTTTTGTTTACTTATTAAACTAAACTTTATAATATACAAAATAATTTTTTTTTTAAAGAATATCATATAAATTAAATGTTTTCTTCTCTAGAGACTCCATTATTCCAATACTGTAAACTTTGGTTAATAATTGTCTTTCCTTAAGATTTAATTTAGCTGTTATAATGTTTATTTTTGAAATTTTCATTGAACATGTTCATTTTTTTAAATTATTAGCGATAATAAGATTTTGGATTCTTCGACTATATATACGCAATTTAGATTTATTTTTTATTACTTTATATATCCTACATAATGTTACAAATATTATTGCACATATTTTTCTTCTCACAGCTATCGATTAGCCATTACAATTTCCTATTCACTTGATTATTTTAATTATACATAATATATGATAATTTTAAAATTAATACTTTGTTGTATCTAAAAAATCCTTATTAGTTTAGTTGTCACTTATTAACTTTATGTTTAGTCTTATACATTACAATGTTTAAAATATTATTACAATTTTGTAGGTATTGATATTATTCGAATTAGGTCTTGGATGTTGTCATTATTGTAATCTTATATTCTGTAAAGGGTTACTGCCCGTTTGATCACACACTCACTAAATAAATAAATGTATGTAATATATAAAATGTTCTATTGTTTTGGGTAACATACTAATCTATATAGACCGATAGTATTTAATATTTCTTTGATAACGAATTTAATTTTAGCTTTAAGGTTTTTTTTTCATTAAATGTGTTTTATGCTAAATATTATTATTTATGTGTTATTGTGTCATTACCTGTTTTAGTTTTATTTACAATACGAGTTGAAACAATAGATACAAACAATGAAACATACCTACAAATATTATACGATAAGAGATATTAAGTTAAAAAAATTAATTTATTATTTTTACTTTTATATTATTCAACATATTATATCTTTAACTTTTAATAATTTTATTTTGTGTAATACCTACTAAATAGTCAACAAAATAATTGTTTCTTATTACTTATAAATTATGAACTGAAATAGCAAAATAATATATATGTATAAGTTCTAATATTATGTTTATCATTGACACTTTTACTACTTATTATCTTGATGTTATCTACAATTGAGTATACTATTTTTAATGGTATTCTCAAATGTAGAGATATTTTATTTATAAGCCTCTAAAAATAAACATGTTTTACGTTTGCATAGCAAAAAAATAGAATAGATCGTAAATGTAAATTCACAATTGAAGACACTCTTGGGAAAAATATACTGGTCTGCTTTATATAAGACATTTGAACTGTTTTTACATAATTTAACATTTTTATTTTTTCGACAAAATATATGTGTTTTGGTATTGTAGTTTATTATAGTTAACACTTTTTATAACCAGTTTTTGTAATGTATATAACATTTTGAAGGTATATCAATTATATCAGAATAATATATTAATATTATATACTTATTGACTATTCTATACAATATACATAATATTCCTATATATGAAACAATATGTGACTGCAAATACCTTGTCAAGTGTTTTTATATAGTTTATTTAATATTGTTTTTATCATTTTACTCATATATAAGTATAAATAAATTATAAACACTTAAATAAAGCAATATATTTTATATATAATCCTGCACCTGATAATATTAATTTAGTAATAATTGAAATCCAAAAGTACATTTTTTGTTTATTGTAATTTTTTTATATAAATTAGATTTATATGTACAGTTGTATTTATATTCATTTGTCATTTAAACGAAAATTATTAATATGTAAAGTAAAATTTTAAAAAGTAAATCTAGAAATCACAAAATGAACTTGTTATGTGTAAACTTTTTTTTTTTATAATTGTTTATTTTGTAAAAAAAAAAAAAAATAATTTTGGGTGAACTACCATGTTTTCCATATATTTACGAGTATTATAAATTTAATTCAAGGGGTACTAAACAATTAGATTTTACTTGAAAAATTATCTTAATTATGCATTTTAGTATGTGTAATTTAATTTAAATTACTATTCGATTATAATTTATAATGTTTTTGTATGTTACATTTGTAACTTTAATGCATGTATGTAAAATATCCATAATTCACGGTTCATAGTAGAAAATTAATAAGCTAATAAAATTAAAATGTATACAATTATTCTTAATTACCTAAATATATAAATAAAAAATATATATATCAGATTAAAAATAAAGTAATAGTTAGAATATAGAATTTAATAAATTTGGTATTCTAATATATTTATTCTTTGAAAAAAAAAAAAAAAATAATTATTTTTATTTTGATATACTTGTATTTTATTCATAATTTTCATTATATTTTATTATTTTTAAAGCGCACATATTCAAATATACAAATAATATAATAGGGACTACATACCTAGGTATATGATTTAGAAAACCATTCCAAACGTAATTAATTATTATTTATTTATTCATTTCAAAAATTTAAAAAGTTGTTCTTACCTAGTTGAAACTTCTCACAAAAATGAATAATAAATCATGAAACTTAAATCTTAAGCTTCAAATTATTTTTAACGTAAGTTGAACAATTCTTGAGTACAAAACTGATTAATTTTGACAATTTATTTGATAAATTATAGTATTGTAAACTTTTGATATTTTATAGAAATATAATTACAAAACAATGTCTAGATTTTTATAAATTATATTATTACCATATTTATTAATACAATTTGACTATCTGCAATAATAATTTAATTATAATAAATTAGCTTTAAAATTGTATTGCACTTATATACAGAGTGTACCATTACTATTTAATGAATGTAGTAATATTTATAATAGAAGTTTGTTAAATAGTCGTGTTATACCTTATATTATATACATTTGTTAGTATTGTGATATAGGTAGGTACTGTTAATGATTATTATTACTGTAAAGTTAATCCCCAGTTTTTAAGTCAGCAATACTCTTTACTCTCTGTGTCTTACTTTTAATTATCTCTATCTTCATAACATGTTACAAAATATTATACAGTCAACATATTTTAAAATTTTAATATAGAATAACAAAAAAAAAAAAAAAAAATGATATTCATGCATTCTCTACAAAGTCTATAAATTATATCTAACATCTTTTTAAAACATTATTGTGAGAAAATATTGTGAATAGGACATAGGTATATATTGTACATAAAAGAGAACCATGATAATGACAACAATTAATGTTAGATATAAAATATAGATGATCGTAAATTGTATTCCACAGTCTTTTGGATAGTGCATTCGACATGATTTTTTTTTACATGACAGCGTCGTTATTTTAATGATGTTTTGGATTATTAATATTATTTTTTTATTATTATTATAACTATTCTCTTTTGTCCTACTTCTTATATTTTAAGTTTCCTAAGGGTATAAATTTAATGATAAGTAATTATGAAAAAAATATGTTATCACTTATCAGTAACTTATTATTACTTAAATATAACTGTTCTATGATATATTATAATATACAATACATATAATATATTTACCCACTATATTTAATAAATTGTATATAACTTAATAATTATAATAAACTATGTGTGTTCATTTATAATAATAATAAAGAATACTTTATGAATAGTACAGTTTATAGTTAGGCTGTTTATTTTTAAGTAAAGTGTTATCCATTTGAGTGTCAATGTGTGTCAATGTACTATCTATACTTATTATTTCAAAAATTTTTACAAAAAAAATTCTAATTAGGAATATGAAATTAAAAATGTTTAGTGTCATTCAAAAAAGTAAAATATTATAATTTATAATGATAACAAATAATAAGAAATATAATTTTTTTTAGAAATATTGTTTTATAATGTCAGTTATACAAAAAAAAAAAAAAAAAATCAAATACGTTACAACTTTTCAAACTTATGAGTTAAAATATTTAGATGGATTAATATACCAAATTTATTATAGAATAGGATACAAAAAATGCTTACTACGTTATTGGTTTGATCGAATTAAATTGAAGATGACTAATTTTATTTTACTATATAGTTATATATATATATATATATTATACAGAAAGATTCACCAAGCCAGCTCACTTTTTTACTTTATCATTTATTAGTTTTCAGAATTTTGATTTTTTTAAATTTTTAATCTATTATTCATGGATCTTATTTATATAAAATACTTAAATTTTTAATTATATTATAAGTAGTTTTCTAAAGTGATACAAAATTATATACATGATAAATTAAACTATATATTATATATATATACAATATACTTATAATAATTATTTTTTTATTACGTATCAATAGTTGATATTTCGTTTAATTTATCTTAATTGATAATATACTTATTTAATTTCAATTTTTTAATTTAAAAATATTTAATAATAGTGATACACAAACAATTTTTTTTATTGAGATTATTCAATTTAAAATTCACACTTTAAATAGAATAGCAACTCCGGACAAACGCAATCAACGACAACCGAAAATAAAAGATACATATTCAAATGATACAAGACGTACACTTTACGAGTACCAGTTGGTTTAAATTGTGACGTATTTTTATGCAAAATACTAAAACAGATCATCTGATAAAAACATAAGAAATACAACATTTTTAGGAAAAAAAGTAATACCTATTATATTATTATTAAATAAAGAACCAACATAGATACAACTACATGAGAACAATAAAAAGCCTACCATTAGTAAAAATATAAAAAATGAGCCATGAAAAATATTAAACTGACTGAGAGAAAGGTTAACTAAAACTAATAAGAACTAAATAAAACAATGAAAATAATATAATGATAATACATTATGTAAATATTGTAAATGTATAGCTGTACGGGACGAAATATATTTACTAGAATACACAATGACAAAGACTCAATGCAAATGGATGGATCCGTTCAAAAACCTAATTGACGTGGTCACTGAAGTAATCAACTACTGGACCAAAAGAGTTAAATGACTCGAGACTCATGCTCACAAATGAAAATAAATGATAATTTATAGCAGTCTTTTTTATATAGACATATATGTATAAAATAAATAACAATTTAATAAAATAAATTAGAGTGATGTTTAACGAAAACAATAACAAATAGTGATAAATAATCATGAAGTACAATAAACTTGAAATATAATATAAACATTTTACTTGAGATTTTTTTTTAACGACGATAGAAATTTTGAGGTAGTGAAAAGGAAAATATCTTATAAATAAAAGAGTTGGAGTGGTTTGATAACTTCAAGTGGAAATTTAAATTCTGAGCTAAATGTTGAATGCATTTGATTTACAGTAATATGTTTTCTTATTGATTATTTTTGTCAGTCATTATAATTTGAAAAAATATGATTGCTTTAGACATCAACCTTGAAGTTAAGGGTGGTATTTGGTAGAAAATTGAATCTAGTTAATACTTTGAGAATGTAAAATGTTGTTAGTAATTTTCATAATAATCAATTAAGTATTTAAACATAACTAGTTTTTGACAAATTGTTTTTTTCTTATGATTGAAAAATAAATAATAATAGAGACTTGAAATTTTGATCAAATATTTATAATAATATTAATATATATAGGTATGAGTATATGACATAGGTTACCACTATTAAACAAATATATTTTGACTCATTTTGTGCTATAAAACATGATTGTAATTTTGTATTGGATAAATATTAAAAATACATTGAGTATTTTGGGAGCTTGTTCGATTATGTATATAAAGAATTTTCTTCGCGTGTCTACATGAGGATAAAAAGGGAAGTTTGTTTTTAAATATTTAATTATGAAATAATCCACCTCTCGTGTTAGTGTATTTACTACTCCGTTTTGTATGCTTAGCATTATCATCATTAATTATTATAAAGAAGTTAAGTAGATACAAATAGGTTGAGCAAATTATTGTAATTTAATTTTAGTTACTTGTTGACTTGGGGGAAAATAAGTTGATGAGACTTATTAAATTTTGTGTATCATTCAAAAAAAAATAAGTACTTGATTATAACTGTACAATTACCGTGGGATGTCTTGTCAAGATGATCCTCTCTGGTTAATACGTAACTAATTAATTTTTGCAGTTATTGAAAGATGACTATTCATAATAAATTCAATATATTTATATATTAATTATAAAAGATAAAATAGACTAATTTCTATTTTAAAATAGTCCAATATATGTTATTAAAAATCGTAATACCTACACAATAAATCGTACGACCCTAAAATTTCTGGAAAAACAGCTAGCTATGTTAATTAGCTTTTATCATTTGACTTAATGCAATACCACATATACGAGTATATATATATAAAAATTCTAGATAGTCAACTTTTATCAATTAATTATTACCGCCAACAAAATAGCTGTTATTCGTTAACTAAAAAGTGAATGTTTATAGATAAGAACACCTGAAATCGATGAAATATTAATATTATTGTGTTAAAACTTAAAATACTTGAATAATATCACATAACATATCAGTTCAATTAGATTTCTTAAATAACAAAATAGTTGTCATTTTATTGAAGACATTACCCCATTGGTACATGTCTGTGTGAAATATATTGCCGATATCTGTAAATTTGTTTGAATACACAATACGAATAAATACACCTTTTCAAACATGTATTATTACTATTTCAAAAATAGTCATAAATCACAATAGATTAGGTATACAGTCTTCGAAGTTTATAAAAATTTAAATATTGAGTCAGATAAGATTGAGAAGTGAGAAAAGTAGAAATTTGATAGGGAAAAATAAACCTATTATATAAATCTATTTCTTGTCACTTGTCAATCATCATCTTGTCGGCAAAATTATTGAACGATATTGGTCCTTTAATAAAAAAATCGATCGATGAACTGTCTGGAATTTTATGTTTTTTATATCAGTTGGTACTGATTTTGTAAAACTATTATTTAAAATATATTTTCTAAGTAAGTATCAACTAATGAGATTAATAATAATTCATTTATCTGAAATAATTTATATTTTTTATGAAATATTTGTATTACTACAATTATCAAAACTTTTGATTTATTAAACAATAATATTATTGGAACCAAATTTCATGATTATTAATTTTTTTTTATAAATCGTATAATTGTATAGTATACAAAATTTTATTTTATTTTTTATAGGTAAAACAATTTACTTTAATAATTAATTAATACAAGTAATATACTACTACGATAATAATTGTTATGCCATCACAAAATATTTCATTTTTATGTGTTGAATGAATATAATTAAAATTAATTAACTATTACCAAGTTATAAGTTATAATACTATTAATTAAAAAATTAACCACAAGTTGGAAGCAGATTTTTAGATATTTCGTTCACAAGTTTACCGCTAGATAGAGCTTAGTATTTCAAATTTTACAAAAATATATAATATTGGTCTGGTAACATTTTTATTTTACAAGACTGGTTTTTCTAATTTATTAAATATTGTATACACTTTTTAGATTTTTAAAAATAAAAAAAATATAGAAATAATTCAAATTAAAACTTGTATAATAAAAATTTAAGTAAAATTATTATAATAATCCAATTATTACATACAAATATAACACCCTTAAAGTCATTATTTATAAAATATATGAAACAAAAGAACTTATGTATTTTAGATTCTAAATTGAGCATCAATGTAATGATTTCACCATAGTGTGTTTTTTTTCTGTCTGGCATTACCTTTTGGAACATTAAAAATTATTTGATTTTGGGAGAAAATTGGATCTAATTGATACTTTAGGTAGTCAAAAGAGAAAAATTGTAGGTACTTTTTTCATATTGGGAAAAACAATGCAAAAAAAATTAATCGGAAATGGAAGCAAAAACATCAAAACATCATTCCAATTTAATATCGATTTTGATTTTTTTTTTTTTTTTTGTGGTGTAACATAAAAACTATTAATTGCAGATACTTAAAAATTCCATCAAATTTTAAAATTATTATTTTCTGTTTATAATAAAATTTTCAAAATATTACATGTGTTTTTGAAGTATTTCTGGGCATGAAAAAATTTTTTTCTATAAATGTCGATTAAAAATTATTCATGATTTAGAAATGCTTTAAATTTTAATACAAAGATCTCCAGAAGTGTTTGATTTTTTAATTAACCTATAAATCTTAAAATTTTAGTTTATAGTTGCAATTCGACAATACTCATAAAAATCGCGAAAATTTGACAAACTTTTTTGTAGTTTTGTACCTATTTAAAACTCATAAACATTTTTGTTTTATTCTTAAGAAATTAAATGTAATACAATGTTCTTTATAACTTTTTCAACCTATATTTAACTATATTTAAAAAAAAAAAGTTAATGTACTGTAAATTTAAAACACATTGAAACAGTGTTGG
>VUJU01001613.1:24350-52598 GCA_009835225.1 Aphis craccivora
AAGTGCCCATTTTATCAATACTTAATCATTTTTAAACACTATTTGATTGCATTAAATTTAAAATAATTGCATATATTATGTATATTTTATAAAATTTTACTATTTAACTTATTAGTTACAAACAATATTTTTTTCATAGTTTTTGTTAATAATTCTAATGAAATATTCTATAAATTAAAATTTCTGTAAGGCTACTTACATCGAAGAGCCTTATTTTTTTGTAATTTCATAGACACTAGACAGAGAGAAAAGAATATAAGAGCATTTCAGAATAATATATGTTTAATAATTATTTCTTCTTTCCTTGTGAAGTGTTTAGAATTTTTTCAAGTACTTTGTGTATAATTTATTCTTTTAAGTGTTGTTGTTTTTTCTTTTTATTATTCTTTACTAATTATTACGTAATGAGTTTGATGCTCACAAACAAATTGGTTTTTTTTATTTTTTTTTTTTAATTGAAAATAATAAAACATGTTACTTTTAAAATACAATTTTAAAAACATGAAATTTTTTTATAATATTTCAAATTTCATTTTTCTACAAGTATGATTTTGTATTAGAATTAAGTAGATATGTAACCAAAATAATAAAACTAGGTCTTTTTTAGTTTTTTTATATTAATATAATTGATTTTAAGAACCGTCAGATAAAATAATCATTTGGCATATAATGATTTAGGTATTGATAAAATATAAGGTAAAATATCTGAAATGCAACACAACATTATAATTTTCACACTTATGTGTAACCATTATTCAAAAATAAATAAGAAACTTTTTCGTTGCCTTAACGTTTATTGTATATATTTGTATTATTATATGTAGGTATATATAATTTATATATGTTTATTTATGATTATTTTAATTATAGTATTTGAAATGTTTGTTTATACCTATTCTTTGAGATTTTGAGATTAGTAAAATAATTGATTCACTTTTTTATAAGTTTATAAAAGTATTAAATAAAATGTATCATTAATTTAGAACATAACGTATTTACGTGTGATTTTTGTGTTTTTCTAAATTTTTAAAACGAAAAAACCGGCTTTAAAACTTATTAAGTTATAGTTGTACTGTGTTTAAATACAAAAATATTTAATTTTTATTTATATTTTTCAATAGTATTTAATGGTCAAATTTACCAAAATCACATAATATTTACAATCTTAATAATGATATGTATATAAAATATATATTATCATAATCTTACAAATTTTTATTTTTTTTTTTATGAATTAATTAAATTTTATAACAAACCATTATTAAAAACTACATTTCATTAATATTTTGTATTATATATTTTGAAATGTAATTATTATTTTTCGTTCTTATTCAAAAGAACTTCAATAATAATCAAATATTTGTGCACTTAATATAATTCCACTAAATACTAATTAGCATAAGGGTGTATGTGTTATTATAAATTTTTATAAACATTTCTCTAAGCTTTTTTAAAATTAAAATTCGAGTACTTCTTTATTGTAATAACACACGCGATTAAATAAAAAAAAAAAACACAAAAGGTGTCATTTTGAGAAGCTACCCCTTATAAATATTCAAATATCTATTTTGTAAAATATAATGTTCATTTTCAATTTAAGTTATTTTATGTTGACAATATTCTAAAATTATTTTTATATAAATTGTTTGTATTTTAAACAGAATTAAATTGTTCTACCAACAAATTATTTAAAATCATAATACAATATATTTCAAGGAAATGAATTTATTTAAAACAACATAACAATTTAATTGTATTAATATATTCAATAATGGTAATGAATTAAAAGAATTCAAATTTCAAATGATCCAAGTTCGCTGTTATCATAAAATGTTCTCAACATAGGAAAGCTAAGAAGAAAATCAAAATATTTATTTTTCTCAGTATCTAATTATTCATCTACCTATAATAAAAAGAATTGTAATTAGTAATTACTTTTCCTTGGTTATTCAATTGACAGTTTTCCAACTTTTAGTTTATTATTTTATTTGAGTTCTAAAATTGAAAAGTTTTTAAAACGTTCTCTTAAAATAATAACTACATACCGTACAATATCTTGATATTAATATTGTTTTATCATTAAATAATAGGAATTTATAAAACAATAAATTATTAATTCAATACTTACTACAATATTGAGTTTAATTCTTCTTTTTTTCATCTAAAGTTATGGGAGGTATACTGTTTTATACTTTCACTTAATTTCCTTGTTTTAGTATTTTCTTTCTTATTTTCCCAGTCTGTCATAGCATCACTTCTTTTATAAAATAAATATCATAATAATCCATAGTGTCACAGTAATATATTATATCATTATAATTTTAGATGATAATGTATGGTTTATATTTAATACTATCTATTTAGCCATTAGTCGTGATTATATAACTATGAGGTATATAGTGGGGTGCACATCCTAATATATTAAATATTAATACTATGTATACGAAGAACTGCTAAAAAAATGGCGTCTGCCATCAATAAAATATTCAATCAAATATTTCAAAATACTTTAGATGGCTATCGCTCATTTTAATATTTACAGTACTAATATGAAGTTCCGTGTAAAAATATCTAAATTATTATTTTATTTTTATTATTTTTTTATTATTATTTTATATGGATGTGATTCATATGATTATTTATTAACTATTATTACATAACAAAGAAGATAATTAGACTTTGTTAACAAAATTATGTAAGTGGATATTATTGATAATTGTGAAATTCTTAAAATGTTAATTACATTTAAATTAAATATATATATATATTATGTATAATTTACTAATCAAGCTATTTATACAGCTTTATTTCAAAAACGAGTAGTTACTATGCATATTTAATAAAATAGTGCTGTCCAAAATTGTTTATTACGCATTATTATTACTATAATAATTTATGAAATAATAATAAGAAAAAGCGTGTTATATTAATTTAGAACAGCATGTGGTATTTTATTACTTGGGGTGATTGTTAAATCGAAATATTATATCATTTTATTTGTACCGTATTAATTGTAATTTATAATTTTAAAAACACGTTTTCAAATTTTTGGATATAAAAATCATGTAAGTAGTAGCAAATAGTTATATTGTGTAATAATATCACCGTTCGGAGACGTTGGTTCCCCGTTATTTGTTTATTAAAAACAAAAAACGACCCAACCAACACGTCAGATAATAATAATATTATGATGTAAGAGTAAAAAAGTTAAAATTATATAATATTTTTTTTTCGGAACTTTTCATCGCATCGTACCGTTAACACTGAATCAAATCCATACATAAAACTTGTAGTTTATGGTTGGTAATTAAATCTTCATCGCATGCGTCGTCATGAACATGCGTGTTGATCATAAGAGAAAACTACATTGACGTTTTCTGTGTCCACCTCTCCTCACACCGCGGAGTAATTTGAATTCGTTACTTTAGTGAATCATCTCATTCATTTATTTATGTATTATTTATTATTATTATTATTATTATTTAATTATGCATCATATAATAAAAATTACTATTTTAAAAAAAATGGTGTGCTTTAAATCCAATTGACCATATCCTAAGTCACGCGGTGAAATATCGTTTAAAAAGGGGGTTTTTTTATTACCCTAAGAGACGGTAAATTTTAATGTATCAGGCACTTTACTATTTCTCTCTCTCGACAGGAGTTCCATAATAATCAGTAGGTACACAACAACTATGTAGAACATATTATATATTTATATGAATAAATAATAAATGTACCACGTTGAATTGTCAGCATTTGTTAGCGCTGACGCACGCCACACAAACACAAACACCTCGCAGCCTGCTTCTGGCATCATTGCCGACAAGTGAAACACGATTTTCTACTCTGAAAATGACGAACGCCCGCAGACACTCGGTTACTCACATTATGTATATCGTATAAAATATAATTTGTACGAATCTATGCAGGTACATAGTGTTGAACGCTGAAATGTTTTTCTTTCTCTATAAAGGTGGCGGTGGTTAAACTTTGATTGAGACGTATTATATTTACAGTAAAAACAACAACTGATTGTCACTACGAATTCGCAATATAATGCATTATTGCAGCACGTACAGTTTTACAATAACCAACTGTTTACGACTATCAGTCAATCGGTTCCATCTTCCAGTCACTCCCCCACCAAAAAAAAAGCCAATGAATAAAAAAAAATTAAAACAAACCATTGAAATCACTGTAATATATAAATAAATAAGAAAAACAACACACAACACATCTAAACGTCAGCACATATCCACGAGTCACAATTTGCGTGGGTTCGCACACGACAACTTTATATTAAACATTAATACATTTGTTTTCACGACCCGTATCTCGACCTTATCGTATATAAGTTTTGTGCTTCTTGAACATTTTAATATTTTTATGCTTTTAAAACTCTACAATTATTTTCGAGTTACAATGGTGTTATTTACCTGAAATTCGGATTAAAGGTATTTATTTAGCAATATCATTGGAATAAATACTATTTGCTGAATAAGAACAATATTTATACAATAATTGTATAGCGTTCTCGTTTCTCATAAACCTTTAGTTAGTTACCAGACACTTTATTTATAAACATAATTTCAAGTTTATAACAATTTAAATATAAATATCAATAGAAGTTTTTATAAAAGTATCTCAAACACGATATTACACAATAGTTTATTATGTATTAAAATTCGTTAAAAAAATATTAAACATTTAACTCAGTATTATTCATTACTGTAGTTTGAAATTGGATTGATACATGTTAACTATCCCTCGGATTGATATATTTTTACTTATTTGTATTACAATAAAAATTTTTAAATTTTTATTCTTAGGAAAAAGTTGAGAATTTTGATGTATGAAAATCAAATGTCGAACGAATACCTAAATAATTAATTATAACTTAAAACATATAATTATTTAAAGTTCGGATGAGCAAATTAATGGGCTATACCTAGATTAACATTTTTTGGGATACCACACCATTGTAGTTATTCAAACCGTTTAACACTTCAGTATTAACATTCGTTAAAATTTTTTATCCATAAAAATGTGAAATTCATCATGTTCTCATTCAAAACTAAAAAAAAAAAAACATAAAAAATATAAAAAAGTTCTTTTGTGATGATTTTAAATTATGTGAAAAAATAAATAAATGTATAAGCCTCAATATTTTTCGATATAATAAGATTTTTATTAATAAAATAATCACTTTGTATATATACTTTTTTTTAAATACATTTTTCAATTGTAAAATACATTTTTTTGTTTTCTAACCTCTATGTTACAATTTAGAAGTAAAAGTGACGCTTTAATTAGTTGTTTTTGTTATAACTGTGAATAAATTATCACACTCCCATCATATCATTCTTATAACACTATTATATATATATATAATATATATATATATATGGTAATCATTTGACAAGGTCTTAAACAATTTAATTAATCATAAACCAGCAGCCAGCATTAACTATACTCATATAGGAGGTGATTTTTTTTTCTAATAGTGAATTAGACAGGGATGCCAGGCATTATACGTTTTTATTTTTAACTTTTAAAAATATAAAAATCTGAATAATGAACAAAATAATATACAATAATAAAAATAAAAATATCTTTTTTTAGTTAAAAAGTAACTAAAACTAAACATTTGAATTACAAAGTTGTAATGGCATTACTTATATTTATTATTATTGTAACTATGTTTTAACTAATAAAGATTATCGTTGATAAATTCATGATACTTTATTATGTTCATTATTATTTGAATAGTATCTAATATCTATGTTCTATTTAAATATAATAACTTATCTAAGTTACAATCTTACGCCGTTGTAGAAAATCAAATAGATTGAGTAAGTACTCACATCGTCATCAAACTACAATGCATGTATAGTTTATGAAAATATATTGTTTGCATTACTTTAAAATTTAAAACAATATTTCAATGTAATATTCAATGCTTACATGAGCTAAATAATATGTAATGTCCAATAGGTAATATTAATTTGTTTGCAATAGGCTTACTGTAGTCATAACAATTAATAATTTATATCTTTTGTTAGCACTGCGCTTAATGTAATAATGTATTTGTTCAAAATAAATGCATAACAATGGTTAAGTTTAAGACCTAATAGGTCAATGTAACCATATTACAATAACTTTAATATATAATAATACATATGCCATCATTTAAACTACCTATACTTAGTTTTGTAGACTCATAAATTAGCTAAGTTGCTCTAGACCTAAAATAATCTGATCCCACCCTCTTTAAATAATAATCAATAAACATGAATACAAAAGTATAAATAGTTAAAACTGCATAAAAAGATATGTCTTCTTTATCAGCAAAATATTTTTTTAAATATATATTTCAATATCATTTTATTATAATAAAAACCTACGAAGTATACAATATACAAATTTAATATGCAACTTTTATAAATCGAAAATGATATAATTATTGGTGACTCTATGTACCGGTATTTAGTATATTATCAAACTTAATGTTATCCAAACTATGCATTTTATTTATTTATCTTTTTTAAATTGACATTTTTTTTTTTTTTTTATAAGAAATACCTAAGTATGTAATCTAAACTTAAATATGCTTTAAGAGAATGAAACTTTCCATAGTGTAAGTTTTTGATGTGCAGCTTTCAACACAACTTAATATTTGTAAATTACAAATTAAATTATAAGGTTAGTTTCAAAAGATACATAGAAAAATAAATGTTATGTTTCATAATATAATATTAATAATCAACTTCAGTAAGAATTAAAAATATACACTTAATTTTAATAAAACATAGTAATAAAATTAGCTTAAAATATATATGATTGTATTTATTTAAATTAATTAAACAAAATATCTTTGAATATTTTTGTTCATTATAAAAGTATTCACACTGCATAGTTGAACTTTTGATATTTTAAATCGATTATAATTGTATTTATATAGTTTAATTTAAAAAATAAAATATGCGAATTATTAAATGTCTAAACAATATAAATTAATAATAAAATTGTATGTTTATGCAGTGTGCGCTGTACTACATCATGCTTGTATGTAAATCAGAATAGATATTTTTATACCTAAGTATAAAAATAAATATGATAACTCAACGGACCGAATTCAAACATTTTACTAACGATGTTCAAGATTTTTTAATGGCAATTATATTGAACATAGATTGATTTATCTCTTATGTAAATTCTACCCCGCACGAAATTTATCGTAATAACCGAAACTAAAAAACAGCTCACAACTCACAAGTTTAAGAGGCCGAAAAAAATTAAGATAAATCTTTATTCCAATTATTACGAAAACTTGTAGGCACCCCACCATTGTTTGAGTTATTAGAAAAATATGGAAATTTCAAGTCCGTGATGTTTGGCGTAGATTTAACTGTTTTATTAAATTTGTTTATTCCTCTGGAAAAACCTTTAAGCACCTGCAGGTAATATATTACACACAATAATTACACATTTTATGCATACCGTAATGACGTAGATCACTAAACAACTATATAATGTAGGTAATATATTTTTGCTACCTCATCATATAATATGATAACAAAATTAATAAACAATTAACCCGCAGGCACAATGCAAGATGTTTCATTTATGTTGGCCGCAGTGTCGTACTCGTACCTGATTAATTATTTGTATTATAACTCTTGTTTGTTTACACGCATATATTATTTCATTAGCGTCACCTAGTTTTTGATTATTCAGCTTCAAAACCCATTTAAATCAAAAAGCCTCCAATAAAAGTTATACATTATAAAACGTTTTAATCAATTCCAGCCAGAGTTGTAGTTCGTTTTAAAATATAATTTAATCCACTGAAATGCAGGTTGCAGCTCCAAGTAGTCGTGAATTAATAATAACTAAAAAACGTTTATTTTGTGTTATACATATATAATGTTTCTAACGACCCAGTTCTGTAGATCGATTTGCGTGTAGTTCGTAAGTTCGTTAGGAATATTAAGTAGCAACCGATTATAATCTACGACCAAAGCGAATATTATTGTGAGATTTATCGAAAATACATTATTGTTAAAACTGTGTAATCTATAATAATAGTGAGTGATTTTATTATATTTGTTTCGGTTACATAGAGTTTTTGGGATAGTAAAAAAGCTCATAAAGGTTCACTCTGCGTATGTCGATGATTTATTGAAAATAAAGCACATTTGGTATTTAATATTTATAAAGGTGATTTTTACTCGGTGTTTTTAGGCGGAAAGGAAATCACAAAACCGTCAAAACAACGCCGAAGAAACGGAAACAAGTGAGTTCGCCGAAAACTGTCGAATTGTTTTGATTTCAAAACGGATTTCTTTTTTTTCACTCGAAATTCGAATACTATAGATTATTAAAGCGATTAAAAATAAATACTATGGAATCAGTGTTAAAGATCACAGTGTATATTATACGATAAACACGTTTATAAAAATAATAGGTAAATTTGATTGGTAATAAACGTGTTCTTGTTCGAAACGTACGTTTCGGCGAAAAAACCATTTTCTAATATTCAGTATAGTGTTGTAGACGAAAATCTTCCGTGATTATGTACACTATATAATATCCGTTAATGTTACTCGGATTCTCCTATATTTTTTATTTTATTTACACATATTTACCGAGGGTCGTGTCCGAGAAAGAAGAAACAAAATTAACGTCCAAAACATCGCTTTCGGTCGGTACGCGGAACGGCAAAGTGAATTTCGCCCATCTGTTTTGAACTTTGGACTGGGCAATACATTTACAATACACACTTACGATGTCCTCCCCGTCCGCAAACTCTCAATCTCGTTTAATTTTTTTCCCCCCGAGTTTTTATCGCAAAACAAGTGGACAAAAAATTGTACTCCACACGGATGTGTCACGGTGTCGGCGGAGGGTGCAAGTTCGGGTTAAGTATATACACATATAATATTATTATTGGATATAAACACATTTGTCGAATAGTTTTCGGTTGTGTGGGTGTAGTGGCGATTGAGGGGCGGAAGGACACACGCGGTTGATGTCGGCGAGAGGGGGCTGATGTCGCCGCGGGCAGTCTGCGCATAGGTAGAACGTGACCCACGACGACCGGTAGCGGCGTAACGTTCGCGCGCGACGCCGACCGCGTGACGTCATGCTGACGCTGGCGCGACCGGCTGCGGCGCGCGACTCGGGCGGTTCGCTGGCGAAACGTGGCGCACAGTGCGTGAAATGGGAACAGGACGGACGCCACATGGGTTCGTCCAACTACAGTTCATACAACTGTTTGACGAGTTGGGACAGCTACGATAGGATACCCAGGTAATCGTGTGTACCTCGAAAACGGTATATTGTTATTTATTTTTATTATTAGTTGTTATATTTTTTGAGACACTGTCTAGGTGATTATTATATCGTTATTTTAGTAATCCCCGGGTCAATTGAAATATTATTATTATAATTATTGTTAATTATTTTTTTTATTTTATAATATTGTAAAATTTTTCTATTTATCGTCGTATTTATTTATTTACGATTTTGATAGGTATAGGTATTATTGTTGTTAATAATCGTTATTATTATTGCCCGCCCACCACGTTTAATGAAAACAACAAACGAAATTATTCGGAAACAACGAAACTTTTCCACGGATTTTTATTACTTTTTATTGTTATTATTGTTATTACCATATAAGTATACTTTATCCTCACTCGCGGATCTTTTAATCTGTATGTTCCCTGTCGATTTCCATCGCTTGTGGTACCTGCGATTCTCTTAAACGTAACATTATTATGATAAATGAGTTACCAAAGATGTACCTTTTCTCTCTATTTAGGGTATTTATTATTTATTTTTTTTTCAAACGGTTACTTCAAATATTTTTAAACACTTTGGTAGGAAACGTCAATTTTATTATAAATACATACGTTATTGACGTCTAATGTTGAACTAAACTAGTTTATTTAATTTATATTGTAGCTAAAATAACAGTACCAAATGTCACATCTATATAGGTACCATATTACAGCTCAATTATAAATTTAATAAAATAAAAATGTCGTTTTATTCTCACAATATGCCTAATTTTCTTATTTTATTTAAAAACAAGCAAAATAGTATTAAACTACCTATCATAGTGTGATTTAAAAGAAAATACTACTTTTCTACGAGTGTTTTGAATGCACAATATAAATTTTGTAACTGACTTTTATTGAACATTTATTAGGGATGTTATTTTTATTTTTTTATATGGTTTTATTAGTTTTATTAGTGTTTTAAGTTACAAAATAATGTTTCTGGGAAATATTTTATATTTATATAAATCTTTTTAATAGTATTTGCTCCTCAAAGTTTGCGTTTCTATCTGACGAATAAAATATTTTGCACTTCGATTGGTTTTTTTCTTGGTAATAGTCATTCGATAAATTAAAATAATACATATACTAAAAGGTACTTATAAAGCAATCAATGAACATTTTTATTTAAAATATAAGAGTATATTGAGAATAATGTTAGTATATATTATACATGGTATATACAATATACATATACAATACATTATTAACTTCATACCTACTTATTACAATTAATAACAATATAATTACAATAGCCATTTCAAAACAAATTGTCTGAAGACTACTAACTCTACATAAATAATAATAATAATATGTAAATCTACAAATGTTAGTCCACATACGTTTTTGAAAGACCTACCTATATAATAATATAGCCGCAATAATAATATCATAAAGCCGTATGCTATAAATTATAATGCCGTAAAATACTTCATCCTCGAAGCAATTTATTTTCATCTTATTAAAAAAAAGCTCCCGTGTTATTTCCGTAATTTTGTTCAATACACGACATTTGTTATTTTTTTCTGTTATTATTTTTATCCATCCCAACTGATCATTTTACTCAAAATCTCTTTGCGTTTCTTTCTATATCTCCCCTTCCCTGAATCCTAGAAACTTTTTTTTTAATGCTTTTTTGTTGTGTGATTTAACAAATGATTCCAAGTATTTAGATAAATTTTGAATCTTGGAGATTTTAAAAGAGAATTACATCATAAGGTAAATTATGTTAGGTTAGGTTAGGCCCGGTAAGTGATAAATAAATACTGTACACATCAATACCAAAAATTAATTAGTGATTGGCTATTGGCAACAAAATATGTAGATACATACCTACGACGGCTTTTAAGCACGTATATAATATGTCACGAAATCACGATGATGTGACTAGGTACGTGAGTTGAAGGCAAAACGATACGCAATTATTGTCCATATATTTATTGTTCATGCGATATATTTTTTCAATCATATTAGGTTATATTTATTTGTCCCAAATGTATTATTAAAATGGAAACTAGACTTAAAGGTAAATTTTTTATTTATAAAAAAAAATCCAACTATATTATATCTGATGTGCTATAATATGGTAATTAAAAACTACATTGTTTTTTATTAGTTCCGCGATATACGCGTATTATCGGTAAATGGTAAATAATATATACTATATATTATGTGTTCTTTACATTTTATAATGATATTATTATATTTAATATAATTTTATTTTATTTTATATTTATTAAAGTATATATACCTTAATTGAATTGGGTTAAATTCAAAGTAACATACGAATCAGATAATGAATATCAACGTCAATATATTTTTTTTAACATGACACAATCAAGTTATATTAATAATTATGTTTTATGACGTCAAAAAAAAATAACAACAATATTGATATCATATTTATTGTTTTGTAGTTTTGTACATTGTGTTCGTAATGCGTTGCAATTTTATATAGGTGGCTGCAAAATGATAAGTTCAAATTAAAAGTTCTATAAAGAAACCAATCAAGTTATGTTGTTATTAAAAGAGCAGAATAAAAAAAAAAAAATAAGCAATTCGCTTACCAAATAAGGTTTCTGTATCGGAGAAACCGTGAAAGTTTTACAAATGTGAGCATGTATATTAAATTTTACGAAAAAAAATGCTCAATCAATTCGGTCCGTAATCCGGAGTCAGTAAATCATGATTCGTTCAATTACCTGGACTGAAACTTTTATGGAAAATCTTCGTTCATTCATAAAGCATTAGTCATACTAAGCACAGGATTTAACACGCCTGTGGATCTTAGTTCATCAACTAACAAATACGATAATACTGATAATTTGGTTAAGCAATTATGTTCCATATTTTTATTCATAATTACACAATGTAGCATTGTGCATCCATAAACTTTTTCGTAACAGGTAATTGATTTAATTCTAGAAGACGGATATTATCTACATTATATATTTAATAGATGAGTTGTTTGTTGCTATCTCCTATAGCTAAATTCCATGATTCGATTTAGGTCTTCTTCTAATTTTCTTTTTCTCTATTAACATACTAACATAAAAATATTATATTTTGTTTAACAAAGTTTTGTTAGTTTATCTCATATTAAATTACATTATAAGTTTTGGTATGTAATTCAATTTCTTTCAAAAAATTATTTCTAAATAATTTACAAATTGGTCTGATAACAGTAATTGTATAACAATATAAAAGATACAACTATAGTTAACTAACTCAAAATTATAAATACCAATGAGTGGATTTGATGCAAATATTTTAGTATCAGATTAATTTTTTTTTTTTTTAAAGAAAAGAGGAGTATGTTTGAAACTAACTTAGAATATAATAATATAGGAATGTTTAATATAATATAGTATGATATAGTAAATAACCTATATTATTAATTATTATTTTTATATTATATAAAAATAAACTTAATTTATGCTATAGATACATTTTCAGACCATAATAATAATGTATAAAGACAAGTTATAAAACATTTGAATCATTTAGTGTCAAACGTCATAATACCAAACACAATATAATTTGATTACCTATCATTAGAGGATTTAAAATAGTTACTTAGTTAATAGTTTTGTTTTCTAGCAAATAAATAGTGTACTTGGCTGTAAGATCACAAAATCATTTAAAACGTTTTTTGGTACACTTCACTACGTATCCATTGTATTTCATTCATTCTAAATGACGTAAGTCGTTATCGCTGTACTCAACGTTCCTAATCCTGCGTGTGAACCCATTGAAACCCTTTGCAAACAAAAATAAATGTTACAATAGTATTTTTGACTTTTAAAACGTCACAAACTTTAGTACTATTATTAGCTTATTAAAAACGATTACTACAGTATTTTGATGTTATGATTGAAATATCTGATTATTTTTATTGATAATTCACTATTGTATAATAGGTATTATACTAAAATATATACTTATTCATTAGTCTTAAAAAAAAAAGTTTTGTCCAGTAAAAAAAAAAATTGTTATGAATCAATTTTAAATTTATATTGAATATATTTTAAATTCTGAGCAGAGCTAAAATATTGAATTTTTACAGTGATATGTTTATGTGTGTGTGTGTGTGTTTGTGTGTGTGTGTGTAGGCACATACGACGTGTGCACGTTTTATAATTACAATTTATAATGCAATGTTCAACTGTAATGGTGGTTTTTAGTAGAAAATTGGATCTAGCTAGTATTTTTAAGAGATCAAAAAAGAAATTTCTCATGCTTTTTAAATAATTAGAAAAATAAAAGAGAAGAAAAATGAGAATGTTTAATCAAAATTGTTATCCTGATCATAATCAAATAATCGTAAAGATTTAAAATTTTCACCAATAAATACCCATATTAACAATTATTAAACATGGTATGATTTTTAAAAAGTTTTGTTCTTTTTATGCTATTTATAAAAAATATCGAAAAAGTATTGAATCTGTTTTATGTTTTGTTTTTAAGTTTTGTGTGACAAAAAGTTTTATAACATGATTATACACACACAATTATACGGTAAGTCGATGTTGACTCATAATTGTGAACAATAAAATATTATTTATATGTAATTAGGTATAATAAATTTAATGTCAGTTACAAAAACTGATTGATCCTACTGTATAACCTATGATATTAAAAACAATTACTATAACAACAATAGAAATATAATATACTAAGTATATACAAATATAGGAGGATAAGCTAATTCTGTTCAGAACTAAATATCAATATTCGTATGCATTAATAATTTAATTTTTTTTTTTAACTTATTCTTTATTTAGCAATATGTTACAATATGAACAACAAGCCTTATTGATATAATATAATAATAAATATAACAGGAATGAAGGAGTGAAGAAACCTTCCATTGGAGGTATTTCGTCAATAATTTACTGAATTCCAATTTTACAAATGCATTACAATAATTATCGTTCTATTCAATAACGAGTTATTCAACTGCTACTTTGCAACAGAGTGGTACCTACTTTAAAAAAATTAGATTTTTTATCTTATTTTAATTTTCTAGAGTAGAAATTAAAATTCATTAAGTATAAATTAAATGCTTTGCTATTTAAGTTGTTGAGCATTTTATTAAGCCTCTAATAAGACGCTTTCTTCAGAATTTTAAATTAACAAAAATATATTTAATAAAGCACTAACTAGGTACATATTCAGAATATTTGATTTTTTTACCCTTGAATTAATGTTTATGATTCAGGAATTAGCTCACAAATTATTATTATTATTATTATTATTACTATAACTTAAAAATGTTAATATTAAATTTTTAAGCTAATAAAAACAATAATAATAGTAAATTCATTCGTTTGAAAAAGAATGGTATTAAACTTACCAAAATAATACCATAGTGGAATTGTTTTATTATATTACCTACCCTAATTTATGTAAATTGATCTATAGTTAAAATATAATTGTTAAAAATTATTAAAAATATAAATAAAACAATGAGTAAACAATTAATTAAAACAATTATTTTATTATTGTACATATGGAGTTAATATAAAAATGTAAAATCGCTATGAATATAATACATTTTTTTTTTTCATTGAACATGTTCTAAAAGGTGTAGTATTCTTAAGTTTAAATTTAATTTTAAAAATATTATAAAATACTGATAAAATAGTATTAAAAATCAATTCATAATCGATCTTAATAGCGAAACAGCAAACTTAAATCTATCATGGACCCATGGCTTATCCTAAAATGTGTGCAAAGATAATCCAACTTTTATATCTAACATAAATATTAAAAATGATAATAATCTTGATACTTAAATTTAATTTATTACATTTTACGTAAAAATATTAGTGATTTTATTATTCTGGGTAACATAATATTTAATATAGATACGATACACGATAAACCTATATTATTATATTATACGAGTTTTAATAAATTCAGCTATGAAATATTTATGACGTTACTAAATTAAAAATATATATATATATATTTTCACCATTAAAAATTAACAGTAACTTAAATTATTAATAAAACAATACAATATTTATTCTAATATATTTTATATAAACACTATAGGAATAGTAATTATAATATAAGTTACGCTATATAAGTATATAACATGCTAGTATTTTCACTTAGGTATATCTCATATCAATGATAGCTATTTTCAAAATATATAATAATTTAGTTTTAAATTTTTGTTATGATATGAGAAGTAAGTAAATGTAAGAGAAACACCGACGTGTGGGGTATTTGGGTGTATTAATGCCACGATTGAATCTAGTCTAATTTGTCAATAATTGTATTGTAGTTGCTGTAAAGCCATGTAATAAAAACTTGTATTGTATTTGGAGACGTAATAACAAACATTATCATATTGAATACATAGTTAGGTATACATACAATTCAAATTTGAATAAACTGTCAGAACCGTTGGTAGCTCGTTTCGCTTCCTTTTGTAATTCCGTGCATGATGTGATTTTATATAAATTTATTATAAATTGATGATAAAACGTCACTGACGAAAAATGGTTCTAAACAGAATACAGACGTTTTATTAATAAGCCAATTGTCACAAAATATTTACTTTCCATATTTATTCCAGTTTAAAGTCCCTCTTCATCATCATAAATCTCTTACACTTTTCTTCGTCACATAATAATAATTTTGCAAAATACTTACCTCTACTTAAAGGCTAGAGATAACCAGAATAATTGCAACTATTCGATTATTATTATTAGGTATTGTAACAAAACTAATCAATATACATTAGACAATATTTATTAAATTATACTTTTTTATCAAAAAATGGATCAAATTTTACAATATAATAGAAAATTAGTTTATATTACTTGAAAATCTTTCAACGCATCTTATTACTTCTATTATTGTTATATAAATAAGTAGTATGAAGTTTACAAAACTTAAAATTTAAATTGTATAATGGCTTTCGTTGTTCCTTAGATAACTATTAATATTTCAAAGTAGAAAATAAATATGTTGTTTACAAATATTTTTAGTGCAATGGTATACATTATTCTTATAACATTATTAATGTATCCTATAACAATAAAATACGCAACTATAGCTATTACTGAAAACTCGATTTTATTTATTTATTTATATTTTTTTGTTTATCAACGATGTTAATAGGAAATTTAAAAATTCATTTTTCGTTTATTGCACATCAATAATAGTACTAAATTTCTATACTTGTATTCTATATTTTTATATTTTTTTTTTTTATAGAACTATAGCGTAAAAATTATTAAATAATATACATTTTTTTTATAACTGATGGTTTAAAATTAAAATAAAAACAAAAATCATCGTAGTTTTTATTATATTTTAACATAAAAGAATTATATATGGTACCTATAATATATTATGTTTTGTCTATACTTTATGCATAAAAATAACAAATTGATTATAATAATGAAGAATTACAAAAAATAGTACCAAAATGTTTAGGTCACCATAACAACCTTCGACGAACCAAACAAAAACATCAAATCCACTTTGTTTTGTTTATTGACATAATTTTGAAGATCATTTAAAATTATAATAGCATATAATACATTATATATGGGTAATGTTTATTTGAAAACTGCAGCTTCTCGCTGTAATACAATATTATTTTATGATTGATATATTATTCAAATAGGATTATTTTTACTCATGAGTTGAATCTACATAGACTAACCACGGGCAGGATAACGAAATATATTTTGAGATTACCATAAAATACAAATATATTCATAACGTATCCGACTAGTCTCTGCTTTATTATTATACGTTTATATATGTGCAGTGTGTTTAGCGTTCTGTAATTTCTTACAAAATATCCCTTCTGCTCAATTCATCTCTTACATTCTTAACTCTATAATTTCTAAATTTGAACGTTTAATCTTTAAAAAAAAATAATAATAATACGACTCTTATGCCATGTGGCTCTTACCGTTAGCAATAAACCTAATTCGGATTCCAAACGTATGAAAAATGCACAAATCGAGAGACCTCGTAAATTATATGGTACGTACCATCATGCACAACTTACTACGTCACAATTATAAAATTCCGATACCGCGTTTAGGCGACGGGCATGCAATCGTAGATATATAATACTTTTAGTGGTCGAACGCTATTACCGGCGAACCAAAAGCAATTATATAGCGTTTTACACCACTGCCCGCTGCCGGTATACATGTGATTGCGTATCGTGTGATACGAACACGAAAAACATAACGGAAGCGCATCGGAAACACGAGGGTGGAACGTTGCAAAAGTCACGAAACCACAATAACCACTGCCCACCTCGTATTGTGCATTCCGGGCACGTAAAAGTGAATCGATGGAAAACAAAAACACGAAAAACATTGTCACTTATTTGAGTAAATCGCAGACAGTCCGTTTCGTTTTCAATACCACATGATATAAGCTTAAGACACATAAAATTATACGACATGTGAAACGCCTGCATATAGTGGGTACCTACTGAAATAAGAAACCGAAATCTTATGAATGCATTATAGGTTAGGTTACGTGCGGTACCGCTTAAGCGTTTTCTCGGCCGACCCAATAATGAAATTTAGTTATAATATGAACGCTACACATTTGGAATGACTAGCAATAATAATATTAAAAGATATTAGTTGGTGGGTATGTACTTATCGGCACAGTAGGCAAGTAATGTATTATTGCAGTGGCACTTAAGACCATTTGTCTATTCATAGTTTGTTCGATGTTCGAAATGCATTTTCGTTTAGCATTAACCATAGTCGATGTATTATGTACGGCTCACACAAAAGGTAAAACACATTCCCTGCTCAGCTGCCATGCCGTATAGTTGTCAAGCAAAATCGATAATTTTATGCATGTGTAAACTTTAGTGTGTATTTTGTGGTAAGACGTTGCCAATTGATTATAATGAATTTTGTTTAAGGAAAAACGTAATAAAGTGAGAAAATATAAAGCATAGGTACCAATTTATAGACTACAAACTGATGAATATATAAACATTATGACTCCTGTGGAAAATTGTATAAAAGTATTTTTTTAACAGTCATTTCACTTATAAACAATATTATTTTATATTTAAGTTTAATATTACAGTGTTGGACTTCAAACTTAAAAAAAATAAATAATAATTGTTATTAATTTTATATATACATAAATACAAATTATCTTTTAACATAATTATTAAAACTTGCTGGTTAAGTTTGTATTTAAATGTTTGAACGGAGTATACGCATGGTGTTATTCAAACATAAATAATGTCATCCAAATTCTTATCCAGCACACATTTAAGTGGACAGGACTGGTCAAAAGGGACTAGGTACACACACATTTTTTAACATTGAGTTATTCGATTACGGATTATTCAAACATTGCTGTCAAAAATGTTCCAAACACTTTTATACACTGTAACTCAGTAAAATAAAATATTATATTTATTTGACTTAGTAGCTGTAGGTATATATTGATCGAAATAATCTATTTAATGACAAAACAATTTTCTAGTCTATAATATCGTTATAATAATTAAATTATCAGTCAATCGAATGTTTCAGTGTTTGTGCTAAATCAAGAATAGTGAAAAAAAAAATAAAAATATATAGGTACTTAAAAACAATTAATATTAAATATTATAAAATCAAATTATATGTAGTATATACTATAATCATAATATCGTTGACAAAATAAAATATTTAAGCATTTAAAATCCCAAAACAAAATAGTACTTTAACACAAATTATTTAATTCCTTTTACACGGAACCGTTAATCTACTCACATAATGGACTGTTGATGTTATTCTCCATATACCTTTGT
This sequence comes from Aphis craccivora, assembly GCA_009835225.1. Lineage (NCBI taxonomy): Eukaryota > Metazoa > Arthropoda > Insecta > Hemiptera > Aphididae > Aphis > Aphis craccivora. The sequence continues at coordinate 43,512 of VUJU01001613.1, forward strand.
GCATTTAAACAATGAAAACAATCTGATTGTTGCGCTATAATATCGTTATTTAACATTTCAATGTTAATTATTTTCCCATTAAACTCGCTGTTTTACAACCACTTAGTTGTTTTTCAATCAAACGTCGTATTTTAAAACCGTTATAAAATACAATTGAAGGTATAAGTGTACATTCTACATATTATAGTAAATACAACAAAACAAATAAATCACTTTCGTTTTTAATTTCAAAGAAAAAATATATTTGATTTATCTTAATTATTAATTATTAAATAAACTTTGTTTTGAATATTGTAAGCTTATAATATCTCGTTAGCGCGTTGTTTACCAAAATGTACAGATGAATAATTAGAACATTTAAATTTTCCGGTTCAAATAAAAAATAATTTATTCATTTCTAAATTAGTTGTGTATACATTAAATCGAATATAATGTGTTTATCGTACTTGAGACGTTTAATACGTTTAGTGTAATAAAGTATATGTATAGTATATGTTTTAATCAACAACTATAGAACATTGTATGTACTATGTAACATATTACATAATATAGCATATTGATATTAATTATATTTATGTTAATTATTTCTACGAAGTTATTGTACCAAATTTATAGGAATAGGAACATAATATGCATATTATGTTTGTACCAATGTTTAATTCATATTATCTAGTTTAGTGATGATAAATAAATAATATTATCAACTATCTTTTTTTGGGGGAACCTAATCGATGAAAATCTACATAATAATTATCTTAATGATTTCCTTGCATACGTTTAAAGTTTAATATAGTAGATATTTATTTAATATACTCTAAGTCATTGTGCCAAAATGACATAGAATATATTAACGTACAAGGAATTAATAAGCTTTTTTTGATCACACAATATACAATATATGTATTGCTTTAAAAAAAATAAATTTATACCGTAGTTAGTAACTCAACTCATTGAATACCCTAATTTACTTGATCAATAGTTGGATGATTTATTTATGTTATGCCTGTAAATTATTAGTTCACAGTGGAAAATGGGGATTCTTATTTGAAAAATATAAGTTAGTATCGCTGTACTAGGACTTTAAAATATGGGTAAGTATGCTTAAATATTTCAAAACAGAAATTCTATAACCTTGTATTAACCAGCTTGTATACACTATCAATCTAATGAGCGATAGACCATCTTTTAAATTACATATAATTGTACACTATTATTAAAAATCAATGGTTACGATAACATTATTTTAAACTATTCTCTAATTTATCAAAATAAACGTCGTGCATTGGTATTAATTTCGACTCACCACAAATTGCAATCAATAAGCGGTGAATAAAATGTTAAATAATGCTTTTAAGTTTTCAATACTATAGAATTTAATTTATAAAACTTTAAAAATAACTATGCTATTTAATGTTTTTTATTTCTAATTACAAGATTTATATATAATATAATTTCTGGTAAATTGTTTATATTAAAGAGAAAAACTTTCATACAACAAATACCAGTAATCAGTAAAATAATTTTAACTTTTTCATGAACTATTTTTGAAGACTATCGTAACTCTTGCTTTGTATGTGTATAGAAGTATAGTGTACATATTACTTATAATTAAACCTATACTTAGTTAATGAGAAGTAACTGTTAGTTACAAATAATTTTCATTAGCCTTGCCATTTTGATTAATTTTTAAAGTATATTTTTAAAGTCTCTACTGTTATACATACATCGATAAATACGTTCAAATTTTAAATTAAGAATAGTAAAAATTAAATATGATTTTTACTTAAAAAAATAACTATTTTTATCATAAAATAAATTCTAAATCCAATATATTATTTCAAATTTTATTCGATGTTTAGTATATTTTAGTACCTATTGGGTTCAATTAATTGATTAGGTAGCATTTTAAGTTCTTAAAAATGGTTTTAATCTATTTCTTTATTTTAATTGACCTGTAATGCATATAACTATTGATTATTTGAATAATAAAAATTCTTTTTTTTAAACGTTGGTTAAACAAACCCAACATTAAAACACAACTGAGTTCATTAAAAATGTATTATTATTGGTATAACAGAATTTCACGGAAAATAAACAAAATAGTATTGTTAAATACTTTGGGGTGGAGTTGATACAATTAAAAATAAATTTTAATGTTGGTTTTACGATTATTATCAAAAAATAATAATATTATTGTTTTTATGTTATTAAAATATTTAGTAAACACATAGTATAGCTTAACGAATAGTTTTATTTTACTTGACCTAGGTGTATGCTGTGCTCATGATGTGTCTATTTATTTTCCGTTTATCTATATAAACAACATCAATATATTGTTTGAAGTTTAAATGCAAAATGATATTAAACTAAAATATAACATTTTATATAATTTGAATAGACGATATTTTTTAAATAATGAATTATTATTTAATTGTAATTTATTAATTTATTTATTTAATAAATAATAGTACAATGTGTATATTATCAAATATAAACAAAATAAATTGTTTGCCTATTGACCAATATGAACAATTAAATTACGTGTAAATTATTTGAATTAACTAGTATGCACTACATAAACAGCAATTAGTATTCATCGTATAATACATGATATGCATTAGAGAATTACTAAATAGTATTTAGTATAATACTCGTAAAATTCAAAACCGTATTTTATTTTTATCATGGAAAATCTGTCAGCTTCTACTTTCTGATATTTATTATCAAATTTTCTTCATACTATTAATTGATGGATTTATAGTTTAATTCTATTCAATATTTAAATCATTTTTATAGTATATATCGTACCGCTTGCAAATAAAAATCTATAGCTGTGTGATGTTGGTAGTAAGAATAGAATACCTACTTAAATTTTATTTTCGACAGCGTATCTTATAAATATAGATTTTTAGATAAATGCATTTTAACATCTCTTTTTTAAGATCAAGTCCGAATAAGATGTATCGTTTATAATTCGTACTTATTGTTAAATGATTATTAATATTAACAATTACTATAAAATCTCAATTAAAATAATAATATAAATAGTATTATACTATTATTTCTATAATATTTATTAAATGTTATTATATTATGTATAATCGTATTTTTAATGTGTAATTTTTAATTGTTTTAAAACTTAAAACAATTTCTTGCATTTACTTAATTTTAATAACAATATGTTATTATAACAATTAAGTGTGGTGATTACAATTTATAACATCAGAAAATAAAATTTATGAAACTTCCAAGCGATCCATTATATCAAATTATATGATACTAAATAGTGTTATATTATTATTTGTTATTCATTTTGACATATTGTGGTAAATATCTTAAATACATTTAATTTAATGAACTCGAATTTATAAATTTGTTTATTTATTATAAATGATAAATACATGGAGAAATTCTCCAGAATCAACATTTTTGTTGCTAAACTATATTGTAAGTAGAATTGGAATATTGGAAAATTTTACCGACATCTTTTTACTCGATAAACTATTTTTACCGTTCATTAAATTGGTTATCTTCTCATTTCATATTTGGTTCTTATATTATGTACAATAATGCTATGTTAATAATATTTGGTTCATAACTAAAGGTAGACGCGTAACTTAATATTATTATAAATCTAAAGTAATATAATACTAGAATAAATGTATTAACATTTTTTAATACATACTTTCCATTTCCGAAATGGGGCAGGTAGTCGTTAACGTTTCGTCGTGGTCATTTCGCCGGAAGGACATTTCGCCCTGAACCGTTTCACCATAGGAACATTTTTACAGTTATCGAAACATTGTGTATACACTCAAATGACTTAAAATTCATCTGTATAGTGTATAATGATGTTATATTATTATGTTAAATTATTATTGATATTATTGGATTTATTTTATCTAAAAACCTAAAAAACCTATATTCATCGCCGCCCATGGCCCATTGATAACGAGCACCATCACAATTGTGATAATAACATTTTAATTAGTTCTGATTTAGTGACACAGCTTGCAGTAAATTAGTAAGTCAGTAGGTAAAATAATAGAATACATAATAGATTTTTGAATTCCCAAAACAGTACTAATAATAACGCAGAAGCTGCGAATAGATGACTTAATTTTGGTATGGGAATATGCTATTCATCAATCTAGGCTTTTATTAATTGTCTAAAAAAAAATTTCAATCTAGCCATGATTATTTTTATTCTCAGTAAACAAGGAAAAACTTAGCATGAAAAAAACCCACTAATTTTTTTTTTTTAATTTTCCTATCTATCTAAACATTTTTTTCTCAAAATATAGTATAACAAAATGACAGTAGAGACTACATTTCATATTTTAAAGGTAAAGCATATAATATTTCACTACTATGATTATTGTATTAAAGTTTAATTGGTTTAAGTGACGATGAGTCTTATTAATCACACTTTAAATAAATAACTAGTACAATTATATTACATTTACTGTCGGAGTCTGTATAATAAATAATAATAAAAATAGGTATAATTGTATTATAATAAATTCATTTTTGATGTTTATACCTTAGCTCAAATAATTTCACATAATTTATAAATTATACTCGTATATATTTAAACGTGCATAATATTTGAGATAAGGTGAAGTAAAATGGTTAAATTATTAGTGATGAAAATATTATACGATATTACCTATAAAAACAATTAAATATAATTTACCGATACATTTTTACGGTAAAATTCCCATTTATAATTGAAAGTAAATTAACTACCAATGCATATTTTATGTGCAAAGATATAACTTTATTGAATGAAATAAAAAACTTTTTCTGACCTTTGGTGGCAGATTTACTTTAAAAATGATTATTCAAATTAATAGTTATAATAATAAAATTTAATTTTTTTATTGAAATTTAATATTGAACGATATGTATTTTTCTAATAGCAATATTATGTTTTTAATTTTTACCCTAATAAATCTAACCCATCTGATTACCATATTATATTAGCTTCAAATACAATTTTTTTTTTTTTTTATAAGTCAAGTGACAAAAACTGCGATATGTATTAGCAATGACTTACTAGCTTTTTACAGAATAGGGGTTCACCCAATTTCTGGGAATTTCAAATTCAATATAATTTCTATAAAAATAGTTCAAAGACATTCGAAACACCCCTCCCAAAGTTTCGCCATATCGTATTTGCAAGAATAGTTTTCTGAGGGGTGATGGTACTTAGCTGATCAAAATCGAAATGTATGAACTTCTATAGATTATGAATATATGTAGTAATATTTGTTTATGATAAAAGTCTAACATAGTCTATACATATATATAGTCTATATATATACATAAACAATGTGTCTACCTAGTATCTATATTATATAATGTATAATGTACATGTGTATGTAATACGTATATATGATTAGATACTTAAGTTTTTAGTACTACCTTCATAAAGATTTAGTTATAAATTAGTTTTACATTTTATATGTAATGACAAATATTTTAATAAATTAATTTTTTAAATCCATAAAACATCGTAAGATAATATTTTTGCTTCAACACTATTTATATTCTTAAAATTACATAAATTATAATGGTTTATAAATAGCCTAATGCTAATAATGTCTTACAAATTTCAAAAATTAAATTATAAATATGAGAGAATTATATAGTAGGACAACTGTCTGGTGGTTAAATTTCAAAACTTTGAAAGTTTAAAAGTAAATAAAGTAAAATATTCAAATTATAAAAAATATATATGAAAATACTTTCATGCCGAGAGCCTTATTCGGCTTCAATATTAAGTTCTCAAAATAATGAGCAATATTATTTCACCCTTTGGAAAGTGTCTTAGTAATAGTAAATCGAGTCTGTATACGATTTAAAACAAAAAAAATAAATAGTAATAATAAAAACAAATTTCTTTATAACTAACCTCAGATCCATAATCAATATTTGAAAATGGTTTATTTGAATCTAGGACATTTATTCCCAAGGGATTGGGTAGAATCCCTTGATAGATTTGCTTGCATTGCAAATATTCATCGACTTCTTATAATATCTCAAATATATGTGATTATGTAAAACAAAAGATGTTTTGAATTTTCTAATATAAATTGTGAGAAATGTTATACAAAAAAAAAAAAATAGGATAATATTAATAATGTTTATAAATGTGAGTATTGAAATACATATTCTATTATTCTTAGTCACTGGCTGTTAGATTATTTATTAATTAATTATAATATAATATCGATAAACGATTTTTCAATGAAGATAAACTATTATTACTATAATATACTTTATGTACTTATTATACATTTTTTAAATTTATATTATGCAAAACAATTTTTTAGCAATTTATAAATTAATATGGTTTATGTATTGCATTGTTTATTATAATACGTTAATACTATTATCATATTGCCAAATAACAAATACTATACCTAAGTGTCATTATATGTTACTAATTTATACGTGATACTTATTACTACACACTTAAAAAGTACAATTATAGGTACTATCCCATCAAATAAATCATTTGTTCTATATTAAATTAGTTTCGATGTTTCGTTGTAAGATAAATAATTTTACTATAATTTTTTTTTTTTTTTTTGGCAATATATACTCTATTTAAATAATATTGTATATTAGCTTTTGTTAATATAACTCAATTCGTATCAATTCAGGAATCGATTTATTTATGATATATCTTTATACTAATTTATCAGTACTTTTAAATTTGTATCAATTATTATCGAGTCTGTAAACTTGATTAAGCATAATATTACTAAAATCATGTTTGTGTTATGTGCAAACATTTTGACTGGAAACTTGGAACGTTAATTTACGGCAAAAGAAGTAGTTTTAATTAAGTGCAGTCATGACAATTATATATACACACAAACATTTATGCTTGTGTATGACATTGAAATGTGAGATGAGAGATAGGAGAAGTTTGAGAAAAACCTAAATTAACTTTGACAATACTGAGGTACCTATACTTTGATAATCCGAATATATCATTATGAATTAAAAATTTTATTTAAACTATAATTTGGTATAATTTGCGTTCATTGTTATACCACTAATAATTTTGTTTCTGAAAATGTAAATTTCAGAGTATATTTCATTTTAGTACTTCAAATATAATTTCCAATAAAAAAAAAATATATATATATATATTAATAAATATTATCTTTCATTTTGACACAATTTACACTGTTATATTTTACCGTATGATGATGATATTTTAATATAAATTCCATGTTAACAATAAATTAATTTAAAAACGATTAAATTATTTTTCATGTATAATAATTATAATGATTTTAAGTGGACAATAAATGAATCTCAATTTCTTAATATTATTACCTATGTATCCTTTATTATTCCATGATGTATTTTGAATAACTTAAAATAAATTTTAATTAAATTATTATTTTTAAATTTTAGACTTTAATATCACTAATACATTTAGATATATATTCGTCCATCCCGAGAAGAATCAGTTATACTTGTATTTTATTAACATCAAAATACTTATTAATTTAAAATATTAATTTTTCCTTTTCCAACTTTATAAGTAAAATATCTAATGACTAACAATTTAATGTTTCACGGAATTTATTTTATTACATAGGTGCTTAGGTTATATTATATTATTTAGAAATAAGAAAAGTCTAGCAATTACTCATTAGTATTGTATACAGTTCTGTGATTTTTTATTTATTTATTTAAAATGTTAGTATGGTATTTGAATTTGAAACAACAATAATAAAAACAATAATAACATAAACTGTAAATTTATTCATCAACGTATAAAATATATTTAATTGTACAACTGCGATTAAATTATGTATCCGGTCGATATTAATGAGTACGTGTTACAATAAATTATGATAAGCAATTTTATATGCATGATATAAGGTAACCCTATCAGGGTTAAACGTTTTATCATCCTAATGGCATGTTATAGAACAATTATAAGAGTTCACGAACTTAATCTTCAATATTTTTGAATTTAATAAAGTTTTAAACATACACCATACATAATTAATTTGTAGTCTTTAAAAAGTAAAGCTTTGTTTAAATAAAAGTTATTAATAATCATTCCATTTTTAGTTTATAATTTAAAATTAAAAATAATAATCTATGAAAGTCTTTTTACAACTATTATAATATTAAGTGACTAAACAAAATTTAATTATTTGTCATTAGGACTGCCGTAATACAGGAAGTTTTTGTTTTCTTAAATAAAAGTTGTTCACTCTCTCTCTCTTTCTCTCTCTTTCACACACACAATTAGTAGTTTTGAAACAATTAAAATTAATTATAAATCTACAACTTTGGTGGTAAACAAAACATTTGTAATTTAGTAAAAAAACACAATTAATGTTAGATTTGGCCAATATCCAATTGAACACAAATCTTTTTTAACGTTTTTCATTGACTGAGTATATATATATATTATATATATAAGATAATGTGGCCGATCACATGTACGTATTTTCGAACACCACAGTGTGCGCTTTGTACATAACAGACTAATATAAAATTCTTATAATTAAACTGCGATGAAATGTGTTTTGACGTTGACAACTTAGTGGAATGGATCGTCGCCAGATTTCACTAATCTAGTATGTCTATAGGGAATTGTTTTAATCCAAAATCTAATGGAATTTATGGCTGCTGATCAATTTAAAGATGATTTTCTTCTCCCTCAAATTATATTTTGTTACTCTAAAAGTTTTGGTAGCTTACCAATTAATATTGATACATGCAATATCGATGTATCTTGTTAACTTTAAAGGTGACATATATTATTAACACGTTTAACTTTCATACATCGGGTATAACATTAACTATTAACTAATCTTAGTATTTAATGAGTATAATCTAAAAATTTTAAGCTAAATTATTTGACGAAAAATATAATATTACAGATTTTGTATAACTATTTTAGATTATTGGTTTATAGTTTGTCGAACAGCATAATATAACCAATATGTATATTTCTAGTAAATAAAATCACCTATATTTCTATATTCTTCCTCTAAAACAATTTTTTAGATTCTGAACGAAGTGAAGAATGTATTGATTTTA
>VUJU01001614.1:0-52585 GCA_009835225.1 Aphis craccivora
CTGAGTTTTATAAAATACTGTTCATTGATGCCAATCGCATGTGGTACATATATATAAAGATAAAGAATTGTTTTTTTTATGCTATCTTATAAAGAAACAAATCCAATTTGTGTCAAATATATCTATGAATAAATAATATATATATATACTATTCACATGCATAAAAAACAAATGGTAGAGATTTACTCATTTACATAAATACAAATGGAAAGACACGTGGAATAATATTATAATCAGAGTCTACGAATATTACGACTTTATTTTTTCTTGATTGTTATTAATCTATTACGGGATGTCGTACTATCTGATTAAATTAGATTTATTAAAATAAACATTTCATTTTATTAAACTTAGCGTAAATTTACAAAATTAGCATAAAATAATTTTCTTCATAACATCGAACAATGAATAAATGATTTGTTTCAAATATTATTACATATTATATTAATTTATAATTCTAATCAAAATTATCAAATTAGATAACTATAATTTTAATACTATCAGAAGTTCATTACCTATAACATAAATTTTATATTTCATATAACATCTTATTTATATATTTATACATCATGCAGATATTGTAATCAAATATAAAATACTGTATAATTTTTTTCAATGATAAGGAAACAAAATGTCATTTTTTCGTTGAAAAAAAAATAATAACATATAAACTCTTGTTAAATGATAATTTTTTAATCAAAAATTCGAATATATAGCCAGGTTTAAAAGGACTAAAATAAAATAATTATAATAATTATCATTAAAATATTTTAAAAGTCATTAATATCAATAAAATATTATTTTATATTTTAACCTACTTATTAACTCATTGTTAGATTATTCTATTATTTTATTAATAGTATATAGTCACAACATCGGACACGGTAAGAAGAAGATTAATATCAATTTGTTTCATTTATAAATATTAGGTTTTGATTTTTTTTTTTTTTACAATAAATTAGGTAATTTTATAGTAACAATTATATTGCACAGTTAAAATTCAAAAATTATAATATTTAAATAAGATGAATTTAAAAATATTTAAGATTATTTTCTAATCAATTTCCGTTTGAGGTTGTTGTACTTCTATATAAAACTGAATCATTATGATATTAAGTTCACAAGTTTTTTTGAAATTAATTTCAATTTAAATTTGCTAAAAATAATAATAAATATTTAAAAATGAAAAATAATCTAAGTTTGTATAGAAAGTCATTTTAACACAACTCCAGATAAAAATACGAGGAAATAAATGTTTTAGTATTTTACCAATATTAAACAAGCGTTATAATTTCAAGTTAAAAATTTATCATTAAATAATTATTATAATAAATATAATTTTTTATGAGATGAATATTGAACTATTAAAAATGAGTACCCTCCCTGGATGGAAAAATTCATATTTTCGCCAATGACTGTATTTGAAACCAATCAACAGTCATGATATTGCCTATACATAATATATATATTTTTTTTTTATTTATATACTACGTTAACCCACTTTTAATTGACGACAATATATTATAACGAAAACATCATGGCTTATGATATTTTATATTTTAATGTAGATATAATACATAAATATATTTTTTTAATTTACGAACATTATGTATTATAATACAGCCACCGTCGATTCACTCTTTAGAATAAAATATGCGGGCACGGGTTTTTCGCCGTTTTAAATTGTATTCGTCAGGCTTAAACACGGAGATGAGAGAGAAAGCTCAGTAGTTCTCGCCTGCTTATATCCGTATGTGTATACCACGAGCGGGTTACGCGTTGTTGGCAGCGTTTTCGCGTATTTTAATGGTCGTTTTATGCTAATACGCGTGTACAGTGTGCTTAATCTTGGCGCGCTGGATGCGGGGCACCTCTCTGTACCCGCCGGCAATATAATCCCGAACCCTGCTGTAAAATCACGTGTGAATATGAATGTTTACCTACACAGATCCCAGACACAATATTACCGGAGGTTTTACGTAAATAGAAGAGTCGTTTACGTACTCGTGTTGTATGTGTATAATATAATAATAACGTGTATGCGTGACGTATATATATTGCGCGTGCACCAGAGACTTTGTAACAGTGCAGCGTGAAACGTGCGTCGGCAAGTGGGTTTATTTTGCTCGTTCTAAGGATTAAACGCTTTTCGGTATTTGGGGGATAACGGTAGGAAAATAGAGATAGAAAGAAGAGGAAAGAAGAATAAAGACTCGTTAAAAAATTAAAACTAATAAAAACCACCATCATTGTTACCGATGGCGCCGTTACGATAGATACATCATAACCAACGGATGAAATGTACAGGAAGTCAAATTATACGTTTAGACTTACTATCAATCGAAAAAAAATCCTGTGGCGCAAAAATTGTTAACCATTTAGGATTGGACAAATTATTTATATAATGATCTGCTGGATCTGATTAACATATAGCAACTTATTAGGTATAAATTAACCACACTCTACATTCCGAACTAAAAATAAAATAAGTACATGAAGAAGTTTGAATTCATTATCAACGCTTCCACAATCGTTTTATCTACAACAGTAGCCCTTAAATATGAAATTTCTCAGAGGTAATCCACCCGGATGTCTAAAAATAAAATGTTATCGTGACCTGCTTGACCTGCTTCTTTTCTCAGAATTACGAGGATAGTTTCTATACCAGTATGGTTAAAATAAAAAAAAAATTAAGTCAATCAGTGAGCGGCAATATTGGTTGATTTTTCACATCAAATATCGCCTATAAATATTTCAATACATTAACTCCATACGTGATTAATAAAATTAATTTGTATATTATATTCTACAATAACCACATAAAACTTACTTTGCTCATTACGTAGTAAATATGAGGCACACATTCACAAGCATTATATAATATTATAGTATACGCGCAAAAATGATGAACAATTATAAGCAGACAAGAAACAAGTTAGATAATTCAATAGACTGACACCGTTCAGGTACGAATCACTGTAGGAGAAATTAATAGATCTACAAACATACAGACCATCAACAAACCACAAATCTAAAAAAACCATCACAGCATACTTACAATTAACTGTTACATATAAAAAAATAAAATAAAATAAAAATCCTAAGTCTATTTTTATCGGTTGTAGTTCAAAAAATTACTGGTCTAATTGGATCGTATGAAGTAGTTATTATAATTATTTTGTTAAAATAAGTCTCTAAAATCGTTCAAAATATTATTATTATTATTATCATTATTTTAAATTGGTCTGAACGGTTTAACACTACATTGACCATTGCAAAATCAGTGAAAATATATGTATTATATCAAGATTATGTTTCCTTTTTAGCAAATTAACGGCCTAGATAGGTACCTATGTAGAAGCCACAGAGAAAATATACTGGTACGTAAATCCTAAGACGGGAACAGGTAGATATAATATATTATATAATATATAATACGTGCACAAGATCAATTAATCACTGAACGTCACCGTTAATCCTAACCGTTGATTAGATGAAATCGCAATATAATGTTATAAGAATTAATTGAGTTAAGTCTTACCACAAAATGAAAATACACACACGGGTGTGTAATGTGTATGATACCTACCTACATAAAACCAAGAATAAAATATTTAAAATTTCTAAATAAAACACTATTTTTTCAAGGATGTTTCAGTTTTATAAGTTTTATTACAATGGTATAATATTGTATATATATATATATTATATGTAAAAATAAAAATAATAATTAAATAATAATAGATATCTAATTGAGAAAAATATAAGAAAATCACCAATTATATTTAACTATAAAACTGATGAAATGAGTGTACAGAAACTCATAGTGAGTATCGACTACAAACTAATAATTCAATGTTAGGTTATGTAATAACTATAATATATATTTATGTATTGTAATTTAAGGGTACTTACGGTTACAGATTTCTGTAGTTAAATTATTCAGTCAAAAATATCTGAAAATAATAAAAATATATTTAATAATCATAATAAATAGATAAAATGATAACATACATTATTTGGAAAAGTAATTATAATAATAGTTTTATATAGGAGCTAAATGTTTTTTTATTTTTTTTTATCAAATGTACATAGATTTTATCTTATATTAATGGCGTTCGTGTACAGTAGGTACCTATTATTATACTTGAATAAAAATAAAAACGATGAGTGTACCTATAATACATCAAAAACTTTGAGGATCATGACATTATTTTTTTTTTCCAATTTATAAAAGAAATACTTCGGAAAACTTTTAAACGCGAAATTTTCGTATGCCATTGAATAGTTTGAAGTAGATATATTTTAATTTTTTTTTTCTAAAGTAACACGAAGCAGTCATTAGAATATTGATGGATCATTCTAGGTAAGCTTCAACGAAGAAAGACTGTACTAGGGAGTGCCATATAATTTTGATTAATAACATAGTTTCCAACGCAAAAACCATCAAAATTATCTGGTGATGCTTTGTCTTAAAGTGCCATGAAAAACTTATTTTCACCAATTGTTTGGTTGTACATACAAAAAAATCTATAAAAAAAAGTTTCAGTTACGTTCATTAAAATCTACTATAATTATGTACGTATCGATGTAATTTATTTCTTTTTAGAGAGAATGAAAAGAATAAAAAGAAGACTTATGATGTAATAATTATATTGAAGCTGAAAAATTAATATACCTGTATATATATAGATTATAGGATGTATATTTTATATAGTGAAAAAAAGTCAGAACACAGAAAAAGAATGCAATTAAATCAAAAAAAAAAAAAAAATCATTATGAAAAATGTAATAAAGCAACGAGATAAATGATTATTTCAATGTACATTTTAAACAAATAATAATAATGTAGGCATATTTGTAAATAAGAAGTTTAAAATCATTATTACTTTTTAGATGCTAGACTAATTGGTTTTTGTGAGTATAAACGATTTCCAATACTATTCGGTAAGTAGTATTAATGGATATTTTATATATGACGTAGACGAACGAATAATAATATACGATATAATATATCCTTCATCTATGGCCGACAAATTCGATTGAACAATTTGTCACGACCGCATCGGGAGACGATTGCTTGGGGATTCGCGTAGTCGGAAAAGTGACCGGTCATACGTCTCGATTTCCGTTTTATTAGTTTTATTTTATCACACTTCGTTGCAGGGATCGATGGCACATGACATTGGTGACCCGGACAGAGTTCCATCAATGCCATACGTACGTATAAAGGGTGCGTGAAAAACATTACAAAAACGGATGGGAGGAAAATTTTTATAGACGAATACAACCTAACATGGCTAGACAGCCGTCTGTACACCGTGAGTTATGTCCGAGCACCAGGTGACGTCGTGCAAAAGAACGAGTCCTGAAAAACTTGGCCAATATATTATACACGTCCCCGTCAACGCTTAAACGGGTCAAAAGTTTTCCAAGATATTGCGAACGTATATTAGGGAAATGTTATTTCGTTTTATACATTGTTATACGTAGGTATATGAGTTGGTTGTTTTTTCTAGTTTTTTGAAAATCCATAGAAATCGATAAGACTAACACGTCACCGATGTGCGTCGCTTAGATTAATATCCTTGAAAAAAGCAATAAAAAAGAAGAAGACAGGGGCAATCGAAACAATCAGAACTACGCGCTACACTACACCAAATATCAGTATAACAAGTCACGTTTTCGGAAATTACATTAAAAATATAATGATAAAAACCTACACAGGGTAAGTTTTTAAAAAATAACGTTGCATATAACAAAGTATGTGTGCGAGCGTGCGTTTGTGTGTAGTGTGTAGTGTATTAAACATTTTTTATATATTTTTTTTTTTAACATTTAAAAAATAATCCAAAATAAATACACATTTTTTTTTTTTTTAGTGGATAGTTAACAATGAAAAAAAATCTAATAACGTGCTAGCCAATATCGTAGATTAATATTTTCACTTTTTTAGTTTTAATATATATATTAGGTATATGTAATAACGAACTATACACAATAAAAATATATTCTCATAGCTAATAATAAATTATTAAGTATAATAATCTCACATTTATGAATTTCACGCTGTAGTTAATCAATAAAATATTTCACTTTTGAAATATTATTTATATTGCATTATGATATTAGTTTGGGGCACTAGAAATTCAATTTACTTATTGAATTTGTGTATATTATTTTAAACGACAATATTTAATAATTGTTTTTATTAAAAGTGTATTACAGCAAATATTATATATACGTATATCAATCGAAATAAAGGCCAAAACGAAAAATAATAACTAGTTACGACGAAGTCTTCCCGAGTAAAAAAAGTTTGTTTATTGGTAAAGTTTCGTACTTAAATAAATATTTGCTTCAGCACCAAGCTCTCTGCACCCTTTTTCGAAGAGCCATCTCCTTTAAAACAGAGAGAGCATTTAATATTTCCTTCCGGACTTATAAACAATAATTATTACTTCCAATGTTTAGTTATTGCGATTATAAGCATACAAAATAATATACCAACATTTTCTCTCGACTGTTTCATCGGCCATCGCCAACAGTATATCATTAATATTTATTATTATACAACTACGCTTCTACGTCACATTGGGTTACATTAAAAATTTCAGACCCTATTGGATGCACTAAATATTTGAATTTAACAAGATCAAATTAAAAAGCGATATTGTTGTATACTTAATAGGTTTGTTTTTGAAATTAATCATACAAACCAGTATCAGTCCAGTTACAGTAACTATTATGCTTGTGTGTATATGTGGTGGTAATAAAAATGTGTAGAATTTAAAAAAAAAAGTTTACAAAAGAAATATCTCTACAAAGCTCTAATTAATTATTAAGTAATAGAAATTTCAGTCATAAAGTTGTATACAAGAAAATATGGCAACTGTAATGAATTATTAATGAAAAGAATCAATATTTTAATTAGAATTAAAAATAAAACAAAATTTTTTTTTGATTACCATAACACAGTTTTGTTAGTTAATTTAATTTGAATAAACAATTTATATATATATATTTTATCGATGAAATATTATTAATTGTACGAGTATACAAATAATATACAAATATACATTATACCAATAACCCAAGTTAAGTAATTTATTTTATGAGTGACTACTGATTACATAATAATATAATATAATCAATATTCTATCCAATAGTATTAAACATTAATATATTATTAATCTATGACTGTTATAATTTAACTACATTAGGTACCTACTAATAGGTATATAATATGGCAACGAATTATTGACCTCAATAAAATTAAAACTGTTGTCTAAAGTAAAAAATACACAAACATCTAAGCTCCAAGTGAATTTAATCATATTATTATTTTATTAAAGTCATTCTACAAAATATTACTGTAGAAACCATCAATGATTTAATGATTTTTATTTAATTAATTTTGGATAGTCATCGTTAAGTCACTGGTAATAATAATTATCTCCTGTTGTAACTTCTTAAAGTTTAACGAACAAAAACATTTGTGTAACTAAATGATATTATGTGTATACAATTTTGACACAATACAATAACTCTAATAATAATACAGAAGTCGTTAGTATCCCTTAGATATTTTATGGCGAAAGCATGGAAAGGTAGTGACATTATATAAAGGTGCTGAATCCAAATTTTCAATTTTTAGTAAAAAAATTAAATTTTGATGATTTTGATGAATACTGATGTACTGCAATTTAAAACAAATAGAATCAAAGAAGCTTATGTTTATTATGTTTTATCTCTTTTTCTTCCACCGTTCATATCGTTTTGTCAGAACAATGAAATTAACAAATTCCAATAGTATTTCACATAAAATATTATAACATTCTAAACCTATAAAAAAAGTTTTTGACTCAACTGATTGAATCAGAACTTGTTTGCAAAGTAAAACACTGTAATATTGTAATAATAAAACTTATCTACGTATCTTTATTTTATGTAATAATATAATATGAACTAAATTTGATTTGAATCTTCCTACTTTCTGACATAGTAGTATAAAACCATGCGAGTTGTGAACACAATTTAAATTGGTAACATACGAATAAATTGCGAACCAATTCCTAATCATTATTTTTTATGTGACAATTGCTAACACGGGTACTGTTTTTATTTTTTTTAATTACGGACGTTAAATAATTTGTGTTTGATATAGAAGATTGACGTTATTATTAACTTATTTGAATTATAAAAATTATTTCAATCAGCATTAAGATTGTAACAATACAATATTAATTTTAATTACTTTTAAATTCTGAACGGAGTGATGAATGTATTGATTATACAATGAAGTGTGTTTTTTGTTTGTTTTTTTTTTTTGTGTATGTGTACAGCAAAACTAGTGGAAATAATGCTTCAATTTCAAACTTCGGGAGTGGTTTTCGATGGCAAAATGAATATATTTAGTGTATTATAGAGGTAAAAAGTAAACATTTTCTAACAGTTAAAAAAAAAAAAAAAAAAACGAGAAAAACAAAAAAAAAAAGTGACGGATAACCGGGAATTTTTACGCAAAACCAGTTTTCGACCAAATCGATTTTTTTTTTATATGGTTATAACTTAAAAACTATTCACTGTAAATACTTAAAAATTTCACCAAATTTTTATATTAGTGTTATTAATATATAGTTAAATTTTTAGAATATTTTGAAAGCTATTAATTTTTAGCTATTTATACTATTTATAAACCACTGAAATTTTTGATTTTAATTGTCGATAAATAAATTTTGGATGGCCAAAAAATATTGAAAATTTAATATTAAGTTTTTTATGAGTTTTTTTAATGTATTTAAAAAAATAAAAAATCGTTAGTCACAATTTATTTTTATGAGCGTTTATAATTCAAATTTTTACGAAATGTCAAAATCATGAAAATTTGCAAGTAATTTTGTAGTTGAAAAATCATAAAATTCTTTGTGTTTATATCTAAGGTTAAAATATTCAACACTAAGTTTTCAATAAGTTTTCCTTCAAGTAGCTAAAGAGAAAACTCGAAGCATCATTGTAGTCGGTAGGAAAAATTTTAAGTGCGTTTGAATTTTAAATTTATACGATATAGCGTAACGATAACGATTTATCCTCAAACGATTTTAAATATTTGTTATTATTCAGAAAGTATAAGCCGTAGATACTTGAAAATTTTACCGGTTATTATGATTGGCATTTTCTCTACACGATTTAATTTTCAAAATATTTTGACTTTTTTGAGCTATTTATAGACAACTGAAATTTTCAATTTTACTGTGCCATAGTAATAGCATATATTAATTTTTCTATTTCCTTAGAAAATATCGGATAAATGTTGATAATTTATGGAACGATAAAAATAAGTGTTTAAATATTTATTTTGTGTTTTTATTGATCTAGTAGGATCATTTATTAATTTACTTTACCGGTGATTTATTTATACGATACCGTTCTTCTAAATTAACTCATACACGTGTTAGGTCAATAAATTGTCTTCTTTGGTACTTTAACATGTGCACAAGTTTACGCGTAGGTGGTAGTATGCGTTTACTATCAAATATCCAATTTTGAACATCAAAACTGACTCAACAACACGATTCGTTATTTTATGCTTTGACGCATAATATAAGTCCTGGGGTTACATTCTAAATCGCTCAAACTAATTGAAAAAAGGAATCGATTTTCGATATTATGAAAAACGAGTAGGTACTTTTAACTACGATTATGTTTAATCAACTTAATGATACAATTACACAAATTGACTAGTAGTAAATACCGATGCATGTCGAAACAAATTATTAGCTATTAAGTTGAGAATTATAATGTAAATCATTTTGTTATCGTATGCATAAGATATAATAACTGAAAATAGTTATTTTCAACGTTTGTGTACAGTAAATAAATTATAATATTAAACATCCATGCACTTAATAAGCAACTATGATACATTATATCCTTACACGACTATATTAAATTGCATAGGTATTTAACCAACTACATGGTATAATCATAAATAATAATAGGTATAATATATATGGTATATTTTAACTTTTATGTTAAATAAGAAATTTATGACATCAAAATTTGCATATATTTCTCAATTTAAAGGTCATGTTTTTAATCTGTAAAAATAACCAGAAAAACGAATAATAATAATAATATGGTCGGATAAACTTAAATTTAAAATGTATCTGAAATCAATACAAAAAATAACCAACGTATACGTATATAGAGTAGGTTATGATTGAAAATAATACTGTAATAATTTGACAAAAATATTTCTCAAATTGTAATAGAACATGTAAAATTTATAGTACTCGTAAAGAGGAGCTTGATATATTCTAGTCATCAAAATCCATTAAAAAAAAAAAACTACTAGGAATTTATAACAATTATATTATTATGTATTTTATGCTTTTTATCACGATTTCGTACTTAATACTATTATTATCATCTACGTTTGAATGTGTTGAACAATAATTATTATACTCTAACAACTATAACAAGTACATCGAACTACGTATGTCATAACGTAATCAGTCTTAGCGGGACTCCACTCAGACACGTGCGTAAAATACATGTATAACTATAGGTATTAGTATTGAGTATATTATTATATTGACACCACCCGTTCACCACAGCAGATGGTTTTCCCCTTGAGCCACCGTCGCGTCGTTCTCCAAAGTATTATTTTAAATCTCATACTGATAGAATATTATTAGTCTTAGAAAAATATATTGCTGTTATTTTATAATTCTACGAATTGATTATTAGTTTTATTTATTTGTATTAAGATTAAATGAATACTATTGAATAATATTATATTTAATCTGTCTAGTTAAAGTATAAACAATATTATGACTAGCTGCAAAAGAGTACAAATTAGAAAAAGTTTAGTGTTAACAGTTATAATTAATCATATTTTGGAACAATATTACATTAAATATTTGAAATAGTATTCACATAAATTTAGGATAAAATAAAAAACTAAAAAACGCAATGGAAATGCATAAGTAATTTGATAATTTCAGTTTTAATACATGTAAATATAAATAATATAAAAGCTACTTATTTTCTAGTTTTGAACCGACTGTACTGTGGGAAATTCCTTCGCATTATGAAAATACATCAATGTCTATGAGATATATTATTACAATATTTTTAAAATGAAGTTAATTTATTAACTACCTACATTTTAAACATGGAATAGCGGCATACTCAATATGTATTATTATAATACCAACTTCATCAACATTTCTTATAACAAAATACACTATTCTCAAAAATTTGCATCCGTCTATGATAGTTTCATATTATATTATTATGGTGAACGCGAACATCACAAATAGAGGCGAGATGTTAATATTATATTAATTTTATGTAACTAAATGAACAATCACGGTGAATTCGTAAAACATCTAGTTAAGTTATTAACTAAATTGATAGTGTATTAATTAACTATATGTTTCATAAAATAACATAATTATTTCATACTTTAATAATAAAAAATATGTATCCACCATTAAAATATAACTGCACACGAGACTGGCAGTCCAAGATTGTATGATAACCGTGAACAAATACTATGCCATCATTTTTCATGCTTGCCCGTAGTTTAATATTATGCATATTACGAAGCACGTCATGTTGGTTTAAGCACGTATGTGCATCAGACAGTTTGTATACGAAGGTGGTAAAGACCATATACGAACTTTATTATATTATATTGAAGTGCACAAGTCTTATCTTTTTAACCAACGTCGTTGAAAAAAAATATTTAACACGTCTTTCAAATTATAAGAACAATTTTAAGTCATCTTCTGTTTTAATAATGTCATACGATAAGATTTTATTCTATTTTTGAAAGATGAATATATTTTTAATAAAATATTTTTTTTGTTCCATATAATAATTATATATGTTTTGAAGTCGTTACAACCTACTACCAACGTTACCTACCTGACGATAAATTATATTATTTATATAGAATTTTTCTGAAAAATATATACGTATATATAAAAAAAAGTAAGATCGAATTTGTTTTGTAATTTTAACTAAATATTGAAAAAGCATATCACAAAAATATGTTCGAAATTAGATTTGTGAAATTCGAAATCCAAACATAATATTATTCTGCTTCGGAATATATATATATATATATATTTAATAGAAATATTTACTATCTAGAACTAAATTATAATAAAATACAATAAGTAAATTTAATGCAAGTGTAATAAATAAACTGACATGGCATTCCATGGTAAAAAAATATCCATTGAAATTACATAGCACCAATAATATATGTATACCTACAAACAAAATGTAAGTATAACACCATAGTTCAATATGAAGTAAAAAGTGAGCATCAACGGTCGATTTTTAAAAAATAAAAATTTAAAACCAATAAAAAAAAAGATCAAATAGATGAAAAACGCATAAACTGACAAACTCATCGATTACCAATGTTGTTTAGTAGTAGCATAAATATTTAAAAAGAATAGTAATGTTCTGCAATAATAATTTATATTAACTTTTATCAAAATTTTTATGCACACTCGTTTTTTTTTCAGAAATTAGTTTTCTGACCTTTTTGCAGTGATTTAAATTTGTAAATGGATGTGCACTGCTTTGAATCAGTTTTTGAAAATGGTTACTATTACATACTGACGTAAGACGTTAAAATAAGTGGAAAATCCATTGATTTCATTTTTGTCCAAACACTGTCGTTGCAGGTATTCTGAAGTGTGGTAAAGAGGATTTCACAACGTTATACCATTACACATCTTTAATAGCATTCGTGCTTAGAACGTAAATACTGGATATTTTATCACACGCACGTATTATATTCATTCTTTATAGGTGTATAGTACCTAGTGGTTTTTTTTTTCATCTTTACTGAAAAAATATGATAGCAACTATACTATAAATAGTATATACTATATAATATTATATATACGACATACCTATGAACTATGCATAATAGGGATGTGAAATATATATTTTTTTTATTCATCATATTATTATAAAATGGTGCCATCTTATAAGCAGTAAAAATCGTTGTTGAACGAGCGTGTCCTTAGGCTCACGTGGTACATACAGTAAAGTTTTATCATTGTTTTATTGCTGTTTATTTTTTTTTTTTAAAATCACCCGCATTACGGATCGGCCTTATCGAAACCGCATGCATCCAATATATGTTTGACAATTATGGAATTACGTTTAGGTACTTTTTATTTCCCTTATATTTCAAAAATTTTAACCAGCAATACTACAAAGATTACTATATCGTTCAACTCTCACACGTTGTCTACTAGACATAATCCAATTTGTTACACTTATAACGTCTCCCTTGCCGATGGTCTTTTCCTCCCCAGAAAACATATATACTGTACACTGCATCGCTTTATTTATTATTAACCTATACACAGGTGGTATACGTCCAACGAAATCGACTAAACTCAATAATTCTTTACATCATACCATTTAATAATCAAATTTCGTTTCAGATATCAAAGGGAATTATTGACCAACGCAGTTGCAGTCTTTTGTATGTGATCTAATAAAACTGGTACGACTCGTTTGTTCTTTTACTATTAACACTTAATACAATAAATAGGAAATTCGTCATTTGTTTTAACTGCAATTACAATTAGTATTAGAAAAAATGTACTTTGTTTGATTATCACTTCATGTAGGTACATATTGAAGGTAAACTTAGTTTAAAATTATATAGGAATCCAAAAACGAAAATTGAATTTTTGAATGAAATAATATATATACCAGGTGATTCATTTAATGTAGTAAAAAATATATTTCAAATAACATAAAAATCATTGAAAATGTTTCTTTTTACGTAATTTTAAGTGATTTGATAATCATTTAAAAATACGGTCGTCTCTACAACTAAAATTTCAAGGGAGGTAAAAATTAATTTGACATGTATTTTTCGAGTTACAAACATTGCATTAAGTGTATAGGATTTTGTTACAAATTTTTCAAGTTATCGGACTCGACTTTATTCAAAAAGTTAAAGTTAAAATTTTTGAAAAAATTGTCAAAACTTTGATAATTCACAATTAATTAGTTGTCAATACTCAATAATATATAAAACATTCAATTTTTTTAACTAAGACTTTAAATTTTAAAAATTTTAATTCAAAATCTCATGCGTGTTTACTGTTTAATATAAAAACCAAAAAATCTAAAATAGTTATTAGTATACTTTTTTTTCTTCCATAGACATTTTAGTCCAAATTTAGATAAAATTATTTATTTAAATAAAATATAACGATATTTGTTATTTTGTTTGATATAAAATATTATTCTTAGGAAATTAAAACGTTTACAAATATTGTGAAATTTTTTATCCATAAACAATGATATTTTCAAAATGTGTAAATTAATTCTGAGCTGTTAATTATTTATACCATATTATCATGATTCATGATCCATTAATGTGCTATTGCCTCAACAGTTATTAATAACTATGATAAACTATTATATTATTAATTAAATATTTAAAATAAAAAAAATACAAAGTTTAACACTAAAATAAATTCAACATAATATCATGAACTATAGTTAGTGGTATAAGCTGACAGACCTTCGCTCAAAATAGTTTTTGGTGTACAATGATATCTCTCTGAATTAAAATTTAACACATCCGTTATCGTGACCCCCTCGATACCTAGTTACTTTATATAGAGCAACAACAACTTTTTATAGATTAAAATAGCGCTAATATTTTGTTTTGGAATATGAAACTAAAAATGTCTGTCGTAAAAGAGTAAAAAACTTAAAAAATTATAATGATGAAAAATACTACATACATTTTTCCCGAAATAATGTTGCCTAACTTAAAATTATGTAAAAACATACTTTCAAATACAAAAGTTTTCTGAAATGATGAGTGTCTAGGTTAAATATGTCAATTTTTATGACTAAAATTTATTCATAACTACTTATACCTATATATTAAATTGTGTTGTTTAATATTATAATAGTTAAAAATATTATTACACAGAGTATACCTAGATAGTGGCTAGGACGTAGGTAATAATAATAATAATAATAATTAGCATGGTTTTACATAATATGTGTTCTATATTATGATATTAAAGTTATATTACAGTTATCTATACACTACACTTATTATGAATTTAGTCAATTTATGACTAGGTTATTGTTTGTCGCTTTTTTGTTGACTATTTTCTATCTATTAAAATTTTCATTCCTCTCAATATTACTGTATCCAGCTATAGATTATAATATTCTATTCCATAGTATAATGAATTCATGATACAATACCTAATTGTAAATAAAAAATTCACACGAGAACAATTCAATACCTACGTTTATATATTTTACGTAGGTATATATTTGTAATCACAAAATCTAGAAATCGTATTCGTGGTTATTATTTACATCATTTGTACTTATATTATATTATTAAAAATATTATATATTTATATAGACACTGAAGAAAAAAAAAACAAGGCTTTTCAGGTTTTTGAAACCTGCTCTTTGCCTTGATCAATTTAAAAACAAAACTATCATATCAATACAACCATTTAATAAATATTTATATACCAATAAATAAATTATTTTCACTAAAACCATTACATAACTCATTACAATCTTCTTATTCTATTCTTGTTTTTAAGTATTTTAATATTTTGTAATATCTGTCACTTGAGTATCTCGAGCTATACAGTCCATTATGGTTATTTTTATGTATTGTATTTTACTAATCAATTAGGATTATCGGACAAATCCTATTACTTTCTTAAAATGTTAATTCGTTTACAGACCACTTTAACGTGAATAATGATTAATTTTAAATATGTTACACTGACAGTTGAGATGATTGAAAAACAACATCCACTTAACGTGATAACCAAAAAAATGTCTATATTACAAGTAAAATGCTATCTCTTTTATCTATATCTGGATTATTTTTTTATTTAATTAACCCAAGTATCCAAAATTCAACGAATATTTTTTATTAATATTCCATAATATAAATATTTATTATACATAAGAAAAATAAGAAATAAACATATTTTCCATTATGATTCAAAAATAAACAATACATTTTTTAAAATTAATTATCGATGAATGATGTTTCGTTAAAATTATGTATAAAAAATAAAAATTATTTTTATTGACGAGTATGAATACCTATCACAGATAATTTATTAATCGTAAAGTTAATCGATATTTTTTCAAAAAATTCAACTAAGATGATACAATCAAGAAGATAAACAAATTATCTTGCTTTACATTGTAAGATGGACGTTTTACCATTCACATATACTGGAAATTAAGTTAGGGTAAATACTGGATAACTCTAGTTTATTTTTGGTTTTTTTTTTTAGTTTTTAACACTATTAGGAATATAAAATAATAATATATTACAATTATATAAAATTCTTCAATTTATTAAAACTGATCGTAGCACACAACTAGTTATATGTACTCAGTCAATATTATATTGACAAAATCAATGGTCTTAAATAAATATTTCTTTATAAAGCTAAAATCATTTTTTAACTAAATCGTATACGACTTTATATATATTTTTAAAATCAACTATGTTTTCTACTATACTTAAATGTGATCTGAATAAAATACTCGAATTACGATACGTATTAATAATTTGTTATATGAATAAACTAATAAAAGTTATATAAATAATAAGAAACGGCAGAACATAAATTTATGAACTATGTAAATTTTGATGATGCTGAATGTTATTATTATTGCTTTCATAAGTATAATGTACTCGCAAATATTTGCTGTAGATAATTTTATGAGATGAATTGATTCATCTATCCAATAACTTCAAGGGTCGTTTTACTATTGGTTAGTTAAACTCAATACATGAAAGTAACTTTGGTGGTTGGTAAAAATGTACATACAAGTACGAAACTTGCTGATTTCAATTTCAGAGAAAATAAAAATCCCAATGGACTTTTGAATAGGTCTTCTGTGCAACAACTGTAACGATTTTTTTTTGCATTGCTCTTACTTTTACGTTGAGTTTTATTTTTACCATTATGAATCGTTCAATCCATTTCTTTCAGAAAAACGTAATTGTTAATGTTTATTATACATCGAAATCAGAAAAAAATAAAAATATATATTTTTAAACTTTTATATTGACAGCCAAAAACCGACGAGCTATTTCAACTTAATGCAATTTATTTATTTTAAATTCTGACTACAATATCAAATTAAATTAAATTATTTTTCTATTATTCAATTTCATTCCTTTTTCTAATATTAAAATTCCAGATATTAGCACGCAAAAATATACCAAACTGCATCATCATTTACTGAATATTAATAATGATTGGATCGTAGAGGTGTTATTTCTATGACTTATATATATATATATATATATATACGTATATCATTTGTATATGTATATTCACTATATTCACTCAACAGTCGTTTAGAGCACGCACAGAAATTCCAGACATTTATATTAGTTGACCATTTCCGAATATATTAACGTCAGTATAGCCAAGTATTATATACCTACATCCTTCTTTCTTCACTTTCTTCATTTTATTTTCTGAAGGTTTTTTCTTCCCCACTACTGGCGGGGAACTCCATTATTTATCAACCCGACAAACCCTTCGATTCATGTGAGACGTTTTCCGATTTATTTTACAATGAACTTTAAAGATCCTACTCAGTCGTAAGTGCTTGAACAATAGTAATAAATTTTGTATTTTTGACAAATCGTTACTGAACTGCTATATAATGTATATATATATATATATATATGGCACAGAAGTTACAAATAGATTTATTCAGTGGATTAAATTATTTTTATAATTTACACATATTCTTATCATTTCTCGAAAAGATCAAATAATACTGGTTTAAAAATACTTTATACTTTATACTTTATACTTTATTAAAAGAATGTTAGTTTGTTATCCATTGTTGACAATCTAAGACGTACTATTACTTAGATATATTAGACTTCCTACCACAATTATAACTAAAAATCATAAACCCATTCAAAATATTATACTGTTATAACAATAACAATAAAAATAATATCAAATTTATTTTTATATTTTTATAAAATGAATGCGTTTGTTGAGCACATGTGCATGTGTGCTATGTACAATGGCAAATTCAACTTGAATTAAGTCCCATTAACAAGTTCATAAAAGTAATTCGAATGTAACTAGCATTCTAATGGTTTATAGTATGTAGCATGTAGTCTCTTATAATTAATCTACTTAGTATTACATAGTACTAATAAAACGAACAGTTGTAATTTAATAAAAAGGGAGAAAATTTCAGGTTAACACTTTACATACTAAATTAGAAGAACGCTTTGCAAGTAGACTATAGATGAATTAGACCCAGAATAAATTATTTATTTTATAAATGGGAGTAAAATATTAATTGAATTAGATACGTTTAATCATATTGTATTTTATTTCCATCTAAATTAAAATTATTATTATTTTCATATAAGTAAACATCGGACAGTATTCTATTAACACTAAAATAATTGACTCAATTATTCACTACATCTTAAAGCAATCAATACATTTTTTAAATTTTTAAAATTATTAATTATATTAATTTGTATCCTAAATCATATAAATTAAATATGTATAAACATTGATTCTAAACATTTTGACCATACAATTTAAAAGAGCTTATTCGTTATTTTATCTACAGCAAATTTAGATAAAATTAAAACAATTTTTTAAAACATCATAAGATCTAATAGAAATGAAAAAAAAATCATAAATATATTTATTGAGAAAAGTTGAAAACACTATAGAGTAAATTAAATTTAAATCTAACTAATAATCACATAATGGCAAATAGGTTAAGATTGAATCTTAAACATCTTTAAAAACTGAAGATGACACAATAAAAAACTTATCTTTAAAACAAACTGAAACGAAGAAACTAAAGAATAAGAGAAAAATAAATTTGTTTACGATGATAATACATAAAACTAACTACTACAAAATAAATGTATAAACGGCAAACGGAACGACTAAAAGGCGCAAATACAAGTCATCATTGTATACGTCGTGTATAACAACATAATATTATAAATTATAATATTAAATACCTAATACATATATTATATATATATATATATAAAATAAATATTTCTGCTAACAAATATATACGAAAAAATCTTAAATTTTTATTAGTTTAAATACATCAAAGGAAGCATTATTGTTTATTTCTAAAAATAACAGTTTAGAGAGAAAAATGACAAAAGATTCTAATTTATTTTATTTCCATTCTATTCCATTCCTCCTCTCGTTTATATTATATTTTATATGATTCCATTTTAAAACTTCTGAAAAAAATCCCAAGATCTTTTGTGAAAAATGGTTAAATTTAAATTGTTCCGTGGTACGTTTAATTTTAACATTGGTATGCACCCTCTCTTTCAAACACCATATCAATAATGTTAAACGACCTCGTCCTTTCCAGTTATTTTTAATTGGCTTCAAATTCAAAAGACGATAGAATTATACCTGCCATATACACTTTATTTTTTAGTCTTTTTTTTCAGTTTATTTCAATTATTTGAATGAAACAGTTTCTTGAAATATATAATTAAAGAATTTGTATATATCGTGTCTTCCATTTTGGTGAGAAATTGAAGTGTAAAGTAATTTTTATTCAACAAAATAAAAAAATACCGTAAGGTATAAAGTAAAAAAAAAATATTATAACAATAAGTTAACACAATTTAATATATTTATAAAGAAATCATGAATTTCAATCATCGTCAGTAATAGTTACTGACATTTGAAAAAACAGATTGATATCGTGAACAATTCAACCCAGGATACATATAATTGCTAAAGTAAGTTAATCAATATGTAATGAACGATTTTACCTTTAATAATTTTCGATCTGTACATCAAACTAATATAATACAGTAGTTAGTGTGAAGGATGTGATACATAGGACATAAGAATATTGCCGTTTATTCATTTTGATTTTAAACTTGTCACTATTACCATTTTTCATTATATTATTATATTCTTTCAATATTGTTTTCAACATATGGCGTCCAATATACCGGCTGTTAAACATTCCGGTTATTGCAGCAAAAAGTTTACTGGACAAAGTTGTTCAATGCGTATATGTTAACAGGCCATCGTCTGAAATAAAGTAGGATATGTGGTGACGCGTATGAAAGAAGTTCAATAAGTGTTAGCTTCTTAAGTAGTCCAAAAACGAATCTATCAGTGCGCCGAATGTTTGGGAGGGACGAGAGAAACAAGATGGAATAATGATCAGTATGCGCCTGCTATAAATCAATCCCGGGCGCGTGTACAACTTGTAAATTCTTTAAAACGTTTTCCACTGTTGGTTATTGGCCAGTGTGAAACTTTATCCGGTAAAACTTTTTCATCTCTCCGTCTTTCTACTTTGCCCATACTACTTCCCGACTCTTTATTTTTCTCCCCCTATATTTTCCTCCCTGAAAAAGTTTTGTACTCGACGGACTATTGCACCAAGATGATGGAAAAAAATACCGAATTATCAGATGATGTATTTAACCTGGACATTTGTAGAATCACCTCGTAGCCAGTTTACGCTGAATTTTAAGGAAGAGCGAGAAACTCAAATATTTTTGGTCTATTTTTCTTACACGAAACGATAAAACTACCTACATAGATTTAATGCGATTCTCTTTTGGACAAGTAATATTCTCCACAGTATTATATATATATATATATATATGTATATTATGTAATCATGCGTATTGACTAGTAATAGATGCATTATAGCTACAGATACAGATAATAATAAATACTACAGTATGATAAATTTATCATTTATTATTACTATTATTAATAATTATACGGAACGCTCTATGAATATAACAATATAAAAAATATAATCATAAGCATTGTGTATAATTATAAAGTCGAATTACTTCACCACTCCATTTGTATTATTAAAAAATATATATTCATAAAAACAATTATACTTAAAAAATAGGATTTTAAGAGGATATCACATAAACTGTTTCAGTCCATCAAAAAATATCAATTAATTGTTTCTCGAGTTCCAAAGTCTTAAGATTTACACTAGAATATGTAAATCTTAATTAACTCTACGACCCAATATTTTTGTAAACTTATAATCTTTGTTAGAAGTATTAATTTTAACACAACACAATTCGATTACAGTCTAGTGCGTGTATTTTTTTTTAATTTAACAATATACAGACAATTTTAAGTTGGTTAAACCTATGAAGATATAATTTTTGATTATATGAATTAGTATTGAACTTAAAATGTATAGATTGAATTAAATTATATATTATAATTCAAATTTTTGTTCTCTTCTATTTCTGTAAATCCCGCAGTTATTTGTAATTTATAATAAAATTTATTACAAATACAATCATTAATTTGATACACGAGGTGGTTAAATGATTCTAAAACAACATTAAAAATAAAAAATAGTAATACGAAATCTTGAAATCTTTCCTATAATTATTTATTAACTATTATTATAAGAGGTTCATTCTTAAAGAACAACTCGATCCTACTAAACGCATATCTCTCCACAAGGTTAATTTCCTGTGACATGGTAAGACTACCGCCAAATAATCCCATTACTAACTTGATGGGTTCTATTTATCTCACCAAAACGTTAAAAGACTAGTCGTCTATAGTAATATGAGACCTTCCAAATGTAGAAATTTCAATAATAACATTAGTAGGTATAAGGTGTTCAGTATGTGTGTATGTGTTCGTTTTATCAAAACCGTAGAGCCCGTGATATTGTACTATGTGATATCGGATGATAATAAATATACGTCGTATACAGATCTAAAACCTATACCACTGGAATTACCTCAGTACACCAATGGTGGTTATGGGGGCACGGTTTTCCAGTTCGTTAAACGCACAGTACACTGCGTTATCGTCCAAGCGAGGGTTGCACACAAGGGTTAATAATAATCAAGGATATTATGATAGAATGGATATCAATATATTTTGCCTATTGACAGTCGTTTTTTTTAAACATCATTTTCTATATTAATAATACAATAACATAACTATACAGTAGGTACTTACTCAAATAGCAGCTTGTGTTATTTATTTTCATAATTTGATAATTTGAAAACTGTAACAAAAAACAATATATATATTTATATATTATTATATATTATATTAATTTTAATATGATATTATATCAAACAATTTTATAATAAATCGTTTTAAAGCTGATGCCCCAAATTATATTTATCTAATCATAATATTAGTATATTTTTGAAATTACACACTCATAAATATATATAATAATTAGAAATAACAATTAGTGTTTGTTTTCATAAATTATTACTAGTTGTTAAATATATTTTATTAATATACGACTTACAACATTTTGAATTAAATTACTCTAAGAATTGTATGATGTATATAATATTATTATAGTTTATATTTAAAGTATTGTTTATGAACCTATTTATTATATAATATATATATGTATATAAAATCGGTATAGGTACATATAGTTTAAACATAATAAATTAGATATATAGGAGAGATTCCGTTAACACTTATTCACTTTAATAATACGTGTCTGGTACAAAACGATTCCAAGTCACGTTGCTTTTGACAATGATATTTCATTCTTTATACAAAAATACTATCTAGTCGCTTTGTCGCTTTTCAACATCTCATAAATTTATTCTTAATATGTCATATTGACATTGCTAGTAGTACATTTAACTTAATTTTTTTTATATATAGATACTAAATAGCTTATTGATCATATTATAATTCTATGTTTGATAACATATAGCACAATTTTTAAAAATCCATAGGAATTATAAAAGAAATAACAAAAACCAATGAAATAAATTTGATTACTAGTTTATATCGTCATTGAATAGATCATTATAATAGATGTGTTGGATTTGAATTCAATATATTTGTCATTGAATACGAAAAAGAAATTCTAAGTGGAGAGAAATGTCAATCTCTCATTCTAATGGTATTTTATGATATGTTTAATGTTTATATTACTATTAGTATACAGTAGGTTGAATTAATTTTTTCCAAAACTAATGCTATATAATATTTTTTATAATATTGTATTACCTGATAATGTTTTTAAATTATTCACCAATAAAAGCGTACTTTAGAACGATTTAAATAAGTATATAAAAATAATATAATAACTATAATAGGTATATAAAAGATAAAATTAATCTAAACATTTTGAATATTTCAGTGTAAACGTTTTGTTTAAATAATACTCATTATAGTAAGAATTGACGAGTTTTCACGCTAAATATTTCTTAAATTACAACAAAATAACAAAATTCTTTTAAAAAGTATTATTATTTCAAATTTAAATATCTAATTTAGTCAAAATACCTTTACTTCAAAGACTTATTAAACATGTATGCGTGTGACCATACATTTAATATTTTATTTATAATCCAGTAAAATAATTGTATAGAGTCCTGTATGGAATTTTAAGCTGAAGATTTTAAAATTAATTATATTTAAAATGTTTTTATTCGGTACTATTTATTTGAAAAAAAATGTAAAAATGATATAACATTATAATAGTATACTTCATGAGTTTTAAAATAACGGATTTTAAGTACTAATGCCAGATTAAAATCAAAATCGCAGTGCAAGGTAATCAAAATACCTAGATATTTTTTAAACAGAAATATAACAACTGATTATTAGGCTCTCATTCTCTTTTGACACTCAATATTAATATGTGTAGTATGCTTATATAGTATGTTAATATACAATTATATACACTTAAATGCACTTATAATTTTAAGTATCTCTAATTTCATATAGTTGTACGTTTTAATTGTCCTTTTACTCATTAATTACTATAAAAATCAGAGTAAAATGTTAACAGCTATTTAAAAATTGTTTGTAATTTAATAATTAAAAAAATGTAGGTATAACAATAATAACAATGGTTCTATAATATAAATATTATATTGCAAATTGCGATTGCACATATTAATTATTTTAATTTAAATATTTATTATTATTTTATTAGCTTTTATTTGAAATAGGTATACTATCTGTAATAATTATAGTTATAATAAGTGTATTAGAGGATAAAAAAATTCTTGTTAAATCAAATTTACAATTACCTATGACAAATATGAAATTTTTGAAAAATAAATTTCTTAAATTTATCATAACTTTTAATGATACTTAACTCTCAAAATTCATAATAATTAATAATAAATGACAAACAAATAAGCAATATCATCATGCTATAAAACTGTTATGAATTATATACTAATATATTAAGTGATTAAATATTATGTACACTTTACATTTATATACAGACATTAAATTAAATACGAAGTTAAAACTTTTTAAAATTTTAAAAAATAACAGATTTAACAGCATTCTTCTAGTAAAAACAATAATAATAATATTATTTATTTTACTAATGTTCTAGAACAAAAAAAAAAAATAACTATAATTATTGACAATTGTGATAACTGAAGTTTTAAGAAAAAAACTAGTGCTTGTTAATTTTATACGAAGTATAATTTTATTCACTTTGAAATATTCAAAACATGGCAGTTTTATTTTTAATACTGCAGGAACAAAATTTTACGGTAAAATTTAACTATTTTTCATGAACACTGTAGATTTTATAAAGCTGGGGAATAAAATAGGGAGACTTAAGCGCTATTTTTCCTGTTACTTAACCACTTGTTTTCCGTTTTTGTTTAATATATTTGATAGATTATTACAGTTCTAATTGTTTAACAGTGCTTGACGCATCTTATCTATTTATATCACTTATACCACTAATTATATACGAGACAAACTAATTTCAAAGAATCTCATTCATAAAACCAAAGTTATTTTTATTAATTATTTCCATAATATTTTTAATATAGATTAAATGTACTAAAATAAAAAAATATATATATACCTCTTTAAAACAATAAAATTACAAAAAAAGTAATACATGTATAAAATATTATTAATAATATGCTTAGATATTTAATGAAAACAATCGGTACAAAGATTAAAACAACATGCCTAAATTATATTTAAAATGAAGACCGTAGGATAAAACTGTTAGTACTTTTTGTTTTAATGTTTATATAGAAATTATTAAAATAATAAATATTTCATCACACCTATAAAAACACTTTTTTTTTTAATCAACTGTATTCATTAAAAATATGATAAATATACATAATAACACATATACAATATAAACTTAATATATATATTTTCAGCTTTAGGAGGGTTACATCAAGTATACAGTGTATTCGTACTTATTATGTACGCTAAACTATTTTATGTTTATAGCATTACACATACCATTATAATAAAGTTGTATATAATATTGTATTATGAGTTCACAATGATAGTAATGATATATACAATGTATGTATGGACATAACGTCGTCATTTTGTCACGGTTTTTCATGGGTCATTTCCGAACGTGGCAAAACCGATTTGAATATGAATTACTTTAACAATTCAACTCCGCAGAGCGTTGCTGTGCCGGGGAAGAGTGATTGAGATAATATACATATATACATAGAAGTAGAGTGAGAGATTGTGAGGAGAGGTAGCATTTTAGGGTTGGTGGATGAGAGTGGAGGGTGTCAAGTACTAGAGAGTGATGATTTACAAGTGTCCCTGTTTTGACGAAAGGGTTAAGGATGGGGAATTCGCGACGAAAAGGGCCATCAATCAATCCGACAGTCAGCAAAAGCCCATTAATCCTTTTTGATCGTAGTCGTGCGTGCAATTTAATTGTTCGCATAACAAATGACCCGTTTGTCCCTCAACACAGCAACGGTGGCGCTACATCAACACAGATATATTATATACGAGTGCCGATCTCCCTAAAATTATTACACACTATTATCGGAGGATGCCGATTGTCGATGTACCAGCAAAACGTAATTGCAATATAAACTCAAATATACAAACTAACAGGGTGTACCACAAACGGTATTTGAGTTTGAGTTGCGGTAGCTTGTAGATATTAGTTTCGTTATTATTTTATTTTCACGGTATTATTATCGTTATTGCAATTTAATTAAACTACTTCAAATTGTTTATGAAGAATTAAAATTCAATACAAAATGTAATAAAAAATTCACTATTCATTTATATTTTTTGTAATAACTTATAATTTATATTCTACATACCTATTAACAATTGAGATCTAAATTTGATTTTAACACTATATATATCTCCATATATAATATTCTTTTAAATATCTGGAAGTCAAGTAACTTATGTCCAATTTAAGTAGTTGTCTGGTCTCAATCGTGGTTAGCCGAGCCTGTTCAACTCATTTACTATTCTACTCATCTACTATTATAGCTAAAGTTAAGGCCATCAAAATTAGCCAACCCGTAAGATGACGTATTTTAACTAATCGGGTATGTGATTTTATCTTGACTCACTACTATCATGGAAAATACATAATATCTTCCAGAACCTGTTTAAAATACTATAGTGCTGGTCTTTCACTTCCATAGTAGTTATTTGAATACCGAAAATTTCACTCATAATTCATTAACACCTACAGGACATTTTTTTCATACGCTAAACTTAAGGTGACGAGTTGGATGTGTTTCATCCCAATAATTTCATGGTGTGAACTTTCTGTTTTTATTATACCATTTAGCATTGATAATTAACTTCACAAGTTTCATTTAAAATTAGTCAAAGAATTAACACCTACTCTAATAGGCTACATGTACAAAACAATTTGGTGTGATATAAGATAGACGGTACCCTAAGTAGTATAGAACGGTATTTCCCTCGTGTGAATTTTGGTGAATTGTCCATGACTAACACTTCAGTAGTTTCAGCAAATAATATCAGGAACAAAGCACTTTTGAGATTGTTTTTTACACATTTGAATTTGAGTTCTATATGACTTTCGACAGAAATTCTGGATCTAGAAGCTTGGGAGCTGCCTGTTTTCTATTTCAAAGATCCATATCATCACGCTATCGGTTTATGGGTGTAACAAGGTACATTGAGCAACGTTAATCAGTAGTAGGATCAGAGCCACAAGTGTGTCAAGCGACGACCTGCATAGCAGTAGATCTAATACTCAACTGAGATTATCCACAGACTGTTTGGAACAGACAGAGCCAACTGTATTTCAATCGTCTAAGCTCTAAATGCTTTTGAATCTGAACCTTATTTATATTCATCATATACTGTCTAATTAATTTTTTCTACTTTATTTATTTGT
Organism: Aphis craccivora; assembly: GCA_009835225.1. Classification (NCBI taxonomy): domain Eukaryota; kingdom Metazoa; phylum Arthropoda; class Insecta; order Hemiptera; family Aphididae; genus Aphis; species Aphis craccivora. The sequence continues at coordinate 27,253 of VUJU01001614.1, forward strand.
TATATTTTGATAAATATTAAACAAAAAACTCATTAACATAATTATATGTTCAACAAAATATAAAATCACAGAGCTTGCATATTATTATCACTACTGAGTAAATAAGTATTTCGGAATCTAGGATATATTCACTTATGTTTTTTTTTTTTTTTTTGTGTGTGATCGATTATATAACCATTGTACCACTGTTTCATTAAATTGTCAATTAACCCTAAAATATTTGTATCGTTTCTTTCAACTTCGTGTTATTCAAATACCAATGTTTGATTATAACATAATAATTAATAAGTCACCAACTAATGAATTGTAATTATCAAATTCGCAGAGTAAATATTTATAACGTATAGAAAAAATATTATATAAAACATAATAGTTATTATATGAAATATATAAATTTAAATAAATATCTTTGTATCTTTTATAATTTATGTTTTGTTTAATATTACGTACATACAAATATATTATATAAATATATATATATATATATATATGAACAAAAATTTGATTTGTTATTTTGTATTATAATTCATTGAAAAACAAACTTTTTTTTTTAATATAAACATAAAACAGATAACTAATTATAAACATTACGATATTAATTTAAAAAAAAAGGTATTGGCGAAGAAAATTGTTAATTTTATGTAACGTACATATATGGGCTTCTACTCAAGTAAATAATTTAATACAAATGTATAAAAAATTAAAAAGTAAGAACTATTTTAAATACAAATTTAATACACGTAAATATGATTATTAATTTTAACTATTTACAAGTACCTGTAGATTAATGTATTATTTTATTTAAAAAATCATTATTGAACTTGTTTTAAAAAACACTTAGGTATCCATTATTGTTATGGTTTTTTGACTAACCATAATTATATTTATTTTGGACTTGAATTGTATTTTAATTGAATTAAAAATATATAAAATTATATATTGAGAGAAAAATCGAATGATTATCAATACATTCAATTTGAATAATGAAATAAAGTAGAAATTCATCATAATTATACGTTCATCATTTATTAACCAACACTGGTCAATTCTTTCAAAATAAATAGCTTAACACAAACTCTATATTAAAGACAAAACAAATTTCAATAAATGTATGTCAGATTAAATTTAACAGTATAATATACTGGTTACCTGTAATATCATTAAAAAAAAAAAAGTACTTAATAAAATAAAATAAATATTTTTAGTTTAAATATTAAATGTATACATACATTTATTTTTACTGAAATTGAAAAATATACTAAATTTTAACGTAAACAATTATTATAATAAACGAACATGTATAATATAATTACTATGTTTAAACTATAATATAACAGAAGAAACGATTATGAATTATAGTAGCTGAATTATAGTATTATTATTATAATAAATAATTAAACTATAGTATTATAGTAGCTGTAGTGTCTATATGAATGTCAAATACCAAAATACTTGTGTAGAAAATTTCACTTTGTCTGAAGTAATTTATATTATGAGGAAAATTTTTCTTTTATTATTTTATAGGAGTACAAAGCAATTTCACTAGTTGGATACGTAGTTAGTTAAACTGATAAGTTATAACCAATTCTTCACCATATTCTGTACGCCTTTTATTGGAAATTACGACCATACGCTCAAAATCAGTATTTCACATAATAAACTCATTATTCTATTAGTATTTTATATTTAAAGAGTTTTTAAATCTAGAAAGCTACATTTCAGTATAATTTATGTATATTCTACTATTTTTTTGTTATAATTCAAAAAAAATATATATACAATTTTTTTTTTCATTCAATAAAATAATATTTATGCATGAGAACTCATTTGTTTGTAAGACTTTAATTTGTAGGTAATAAAATAAATTAGTTGCTATATTTGCGACAAACGTATTAACCAGAAAAAATATGGACATGTATGAATAATTATATTATTTAGTTTAAATTAACCTGATTAACAAGTGAATAGAACTTTTAATGTCACCATACTTTCAACTTCATTCAAAAAGTGTTTCCTTAGTTTTTCAGTTTTTACAAAGTATCGGAGATTAGGAAAATTAATAGGATTGCTTTGTTTGAAACTACTGCTATAACTTTTAATTATAATGAAACGTTTTCATGTAAAATGCTTTATTATTCTGTGTATGTTATGTAAATAAATGAATCATAAGATACAAGAAATAGCAAGAACTATATTTGGTACATTAATATAAACTACAAATTAACAATGAATGAATATATAGTTTTATATTAACTTAATTTCCTGAATATAAATATTATTATACCCTCAACAATCCCAAAATATGTTATTGAATTAATAATTTTAATATTTATTAAGTATTTACATCGTAATGCAGACATATTTGAAGATAATTTAAAGGTGTAGTAATAGACAATTTTTCGCAAAAAAACATTATAGGTATTAGAAAACATATAAGTTATAAATAAAAATAAATTTATGTATTTTTTATTATTAAACATAGATAAATAGAATATTTCAGGTAAATAGAGTATTTCTTACAAAATTTTACTACGGTATAAATTACACTATTATAATATATAATAATAAATAATATATTTTTATATTATTCTTTATATTGTGCATTTAAACTAATCAAAAAATTTAAAAGTTATTTTTAATAATTATTAATAAAATATACAACTTAGAACTTATTTATTTGGATATATTTATTTATTATTTTTTTTCATAATTTAAGATTTTATTTAAACTTGATTATAGTACATATAAGTTGGGAAATAATTATTTTTATTGGTGTACAATAAATTATTATAATTTATTATTATTGTTAAAATGTATAACATATATACATTTAATTTTTAATATAATTTATAATATATATTAAAAACTAATACTTAACGAATATTCTTATATTACAATATTACTTAACTAATTTTTTTAAGGGACTTGGAACTAACTTATCTATCATGCACAGAGTAGACTATGTTAAAAATGGTCTCAAGAGAAATATTTAACCGGAAGTAAGACTTGAGATTTATTTTTATTCTCTGTGGGACTCCTTAAAAGTACGTATTGTTTTAAAAAGAAAAGTTATCATAAAAAATAATAATGATATGAATTGTATTATATAAAGGTGAACTTGACAATTTGAAAATATAATTTTCTTTTTTTTTAGCAATAATATTGTTGTCAGTTCGTTTGTCTTTTGGAGAAAAAGTTGAACACAAAATTAAATATCAAAAATATAACAATCGGAAACGCAATAAGCATCTTGCGTTATATAAAAAGCTAAGTTCAATCTCGTATTTATTTAAAATTATAAAAACTTAATGTCTTCCAACATTTTGTTATAACTTATTTATTTGAAATTAAAACATAGAAGACATATCACATGTTATTGTTGTGATTACCACTTTTAAATGAAATTTAGTTATCATTTAAATATGTATTTATAATATGGTTTATCTTTCACAATTATCGTATAATACTATGTTTATTATAAGTTCCACACTATTATTTTTAAATATTTTGAATTTGTATTTTAAATAAAACAAGTCTGGATTTTGTTATTTACTATTTTCTAAACAGCTAGATAAGATTCTAAAGTTAAATATAATTTGGCAATCACATTCCCTGCCAGAGAGCATTGCTAAACTTTTCGTATTATCGTTTGACACACACGTTCGTGCGCTCACTTTACACTATATATAGGAAATAGGAAGCTGCCGTTGCACTTGTTTGCAATATCACCCTGCAGTGTCTATACCCTGAACAATGCCGTCTGCTGTGAATTCGTATTCGTATCGAAGCGCACATATGTAATCAATTGGTTTTTTTGCACTCTTCATTTATTACAGGCACGGATAAAAGTAATAATTGAAAAAGTTCAGGAAATTCCGAGGCCGTCATCGATGTGAGTGTTGTAGTGTGCCATTATATAGCGTATATTATATATACCGTGCAAAAGGGAGCGAAGAATTCACTAGAGCGCAAACGAATTCCAACAACTGGTCGTCGACACTGCCAACCGACCTAACAACAGAACGTGGAAGTTATGCGTATATGCACACACACACAAATGCATGAATATATATACACCATTCGTGTAGAAAGTCCAGGGAACTAGAGTTTTTCGTCGTCGAAAAACAAGAGTACTGACAAACTTTCACTATAACACTGCCATACCCCTACAACTACCATTACAATACTGTATCACTACCGCCATCTCTAATATCACGAGATGCACTGTGGTCGCACGTATAAAATTACACAATCGGTGACAAAGTTTTGCCCGGCATCGCAATAAAATCTAGACGTTGCACGGCTAATTATTGTTTCGACCCTTCTCTCGGCGGTGGCGGCAGCGATTGTGTTGCAAACTTTTTCGCCACACGCAATCCTAACAGGACATTGCTATGTAGAGGGGTAAAGAGGTTTTCGAGTCCTTTATAAACAACAATGGTGGGATGTTTGCCAAACGAATTATATATACTTTTCCTATTCCTATTCCTATTCCTATATGGACCATCTCTACTCAGTTACTACACACCGATAGTGGATAAATTTCAGTAAATTTAAATATTTGTGAATTGTAGCAAAATCCTACACTTTATATACATACAAACTACTACAAGCATATATGATTGTAATTAAGAAAATACAAAGAGCTTTATTTTATGTTGTATAATTATGTCATAAAGCACTAATCTTAAACATTGCCCCAATAAGTCAAACTTTATCAGAGTATATTTTTTTAGAAAGACGTGTTTTTATAATTATTTACATTTTCTTAAAGTTATAACAATATTTAAATTTCAATTAGTATGAATAGTATTATACTTTGTAGATCTATATAATTTTACTTGAAGTTAATTAATAATGAATATTTTTAAATTTACTATCAATAAATTATCTTACTTTTAAAGTTGATTCATAATATTGCTATAAACAATTAATTTTCAGTTCATAAGCAAGAAAGCTATAAATGACAGTAATTTTTGATATTAAAATACAATTATTTATAAGTTATATTATAATGCATTTAAAAGCATATAATTAATAATTTTTAAATCCTTTCAGAAAAAAATGACTAAATTAATAAATTATTGAAGAATTACAAAGACGAAATATCACAAATTTAAATTTAAAGTACACAAATTAAGATAAAATTTAATGTTTTCAACAATATTTAAGAAATGTTTACTTATTCCAGTGGTTTTAAGATGAATTCAACTAGACTCTGCAAACCACGAATTTTTCGACGACATTACGGCATTTTAGCTTATAAAATACAATAAATATTATTTTTGTTATTATTTAAAACTAATGATATCTTTGTTTACGCAGGCTGAATTTCTATACTAATAGATTTTGAATGAAATGATGAATGTATTTATTTTTACAATGTGTGTGTGTGTTTTTTATTTTTTGCTGTCAAAATACTTTAAATTTAATACACAGTTCCTTATAAGTTAGTCTTATAGTGATTCAAAAATTATAAGAACACATATTCAGTATTTTTTTTAATAGCATCTGAAGTTCAAATATTGACAAAACTCGATAAAATCATAAATATTTGCAAATTATTTTGTAGTTAAAATGTATAAAAAATGTTGTGTAATTAGCTAAGAATTGAAAATTCAATAAAATATTTGCCATAAGTTTGGCTTACAAGAATTAAAAAAGAAGTTAAGTGTTGGTCAATTAAAATTGTTTATCTAAAGTTTAAATTTTTACGAAATCAAAAATTCATACTTAAAATAATGATCTAATATCAATTAATTTTAGATGTTTGTTATAGTTAAAAATTACTAGTCATAGAAACTTGAAACATACACCAGCTGTTTAAATTGACACTTTCTATATATGATTTAATTTTGACCTAAATTTGACCTTTACTCAGGTCATTGAATCCACCTTTTTCACTACCATACCCATACTAAAATATCATAGATTTTCAATTTTTAGCTACCTACTTATATAAAAGTTTTTATGAATTATACCCACAAAATAATTTGCAAATATTCATGATTTAGACGAATTGTTGTCAATATTTGAACTTCAATGTTAATAAAAAAAAAAAAAACTGTGCCTAGGTATCTGTATTCTCATAAATTTTGAATCACTATAAAATTAACTTATGAAGAACTTTGTATTCAATTTTCAAGTATTTTGACTAAGCCAAAAAAAAATTGTCGATATTTATAAAAAAAAAAATTAAACAAAAATGAATATTTCAAATCACTATACACAGTATTTAAATAAGCGAAATATATTGAAAATTAAGTCATGTAAATAAAATCCTAATATCAATAACTGGTGAAATTTTCAAGTATCTATGACTTATACTTTTTGAATAATAACAAATATTTAAAAACATTTGTGGATGAATAGTTATCGTTAGATAATTTCGTAAAATTTTAAAATTCAATGCTCATAATTCATAACATTTTTCCTATTACAACACTTCGAGTTTTCTCTATAGCTATTTAAAGGAAAACTTATGGATAACTTAGTGTTGATTATTTTAATCTAAGATATAAATACAAAACATTTTTAAAGTTTTAACTATAAATGCTTGTAAATAACAATTTTTTCTTTTTAACTACAATAAGAACGACTTATGTGAAACATTTGTATTAAATTTTCAAGTTTTTTGGGGTACCAAAAAATTTTTTATTGACATTTCAAAAAAAAAGTTCTTAGAAAAATCAAAAATTTCATTGGTCTATAAATAGATCAAAAAAATCAAAATATTTTGAAAATTTAACCATGTATAGATAATGCTTATATAAAAATGAGATGAACATATTAAGTATTTACAACGATAAAAAAATTGATTTGGCCAAAAACTGGTTTTGCATAAAAATTTCCGTTTTTCTATCACTTTTTTTAAAACTGTTTGAAAATGTTTTCTTTTGAACTGTATTCAAAGATATTCACTTTGCCATCAAAAACCACCTTCGAAGTTTGAAATTGAGGTATTATTTTCACACAAAAACAAAACAAAAAAAACATCATTGTAAAATCAATACATTCATCACTTCGATCAGAATCTAAAACACATTATTTATTTATACCTTTTATTTTACAAACTCAATACAAAATTTATTATAAACATTAATTCAAAAAATTAATAATAGTATACATTGATGATAAAGATGTTTGTATTTAAATGGTTTTTATGATATTATTTAGATTAAAGTACATAACATAAAATATCATTAATTTATCTACGTACCAAACACGATATTATTAAGTATAATATATAGACGGTCAACTAGTGAAAAGTATGTTATGCACTATTTATCATGAAAATTCATTTTGCGGAAACGTTTCCGAAAACATATCATTGCAATTTACGATAAGTATAGTGGCTGTCGGATTCGTAGGAAAAATTACAGCAATGTCAGAAAAAAGTCTAAGAGAGCTTCTTTGGAATAAAAAGGAAATATGTGATTTTTTTTTATTGTTTGAATTTCTAAGAGTGTTTCTTTATATTTTTATTCTTGTTAGCAATCAGTTTAAACTGGTGAACCGACTGAAATTCGTTGGATGAGTATGTATAGCCTTGGAAACGATGAAGTCGAGGGTAACCGTCGCTATAAACGAGATTAGACGAGATTATGTCATACAGCCCGAAGGTGGCAGCAATTGCTGTAGTACCCTACATATATACCCCCGGGGGTTTTATTTATAAGCCCCACAGCACCACTTACTATACACATTCTTATGTGCCCCTTGTGCGCATCTCTGTACAATTGTAATACCTTTTTTTTGTACTCTATTTTTTGAAATTGTGTCTCTAAATATTTTAAAAATGACCAACTTATAGTTACTGAACAATAACAATCTATTGTTAGAATATATAGACAACCCTATGATTCAAGTTGATTGGTCAAAGCAAATGACAAAATTTTTATAGGGTTCTAAGTGTTTTATTGTCATAATTGATTTTTACATACTCAACACTTATAGATTTCTCACATTAATTACTTGAATTTATTATTAACTAATAACTCAAAAACCTAATAAGTAAATTTGTAAAAAAAAAAATAATTAATTTTAATACATATTAATACATAAGTTATTAATTGGAAGATACTATTAGTATTTAATACAATAATAATGTGAAAAACGTCGTTATTAGCTAAAGCTAATCTTTAATTATTTAATATTACTATAAGTAAGTAAATATATTTATTTAGATTCTAAGGTGAACGATAAATAACTTATAAGTAATAGACCTCAATTTGATTATAAATTATTTCAACTTATAACTAATAATATAATATTAGAAATAAAATATAACTTAAATTATTGTGTTTATGTAAATTTAAAGTTATTAGAAGGATAAATAAATCAAACCAATCAATAATAAAAAAAATAATAACAACCACCATATCACTAATAAAGAACAGTTTAAATTTTATATGTTTAATATATATATATATATATATTTTTTTTTTGTGATTCCGTATTTGTTCTTTTCAAATATAGATAAAAACAATTGTGTTTAAAATAAAAGTATACCTTGAACAATATAATATAAAACCATAGAACTTCTTTTACTTCCTTATTGAATCAAACTGATTAAAAAAAGTGTAGAAAAAAATATTAATGAACATATTTTGTAAAACAATAAGATAAATTGTTGTACAAAAATAAGTAGAGAAAACTGTTTATACTTCGACGATTTTACATTATTCTTTTGGCTTTATACTAGTGTTGTCGTTCTATAATATATAATCTCCACCCTCTATTTTCTAACCACCTCCGCTCTAAATGTTTGTCAAGTTAACAGTTCGATGTATTTGAACTCGTAGTTGGGGTTTCATTAATAATTTATCTACACACTCGGGCGGCTTGTGCAGTGGTTTATTTGTACCGTCTTGCATTCTCCATTAGTTTCTAGAATAAATCAAAACGTATTTTAAGGAAGAAGGGGATAACCACTGAAGTCAAATGTTTGCGTTAACACTTGAAAACATTGTATAGCCGTTTAAACATGAGTTTTTCTTCCCAAGCTAAGTCGATCTTATTCAGGGTAACTATGGTGGCTAATCTGACTTTATAGTTTATAATAGGTAATCTTGAATTAACACCCTAAACTAATCGGTTATGAGCATATCGGGATAGATTATATCACATTCGCATTAATGGTATATTGTCTAAGATATCAATATTTTGAACTTAAAATAAATTATATAATATTTTCATATTACATTATTATAATAGTAATTTTTATATGTAATATACTAGCTGAATAACCCGGCTTCGCCCGTGTACAGCTTTTCGTGTTACCTACTATAACTTTTATTTTATCAGTTTTATATTTATTACGGGCTACTTTTAGATATGTTGATCCTAGGTTACCCATGTACTCGTATTGTAACAATCATAAGTCGGCAAAAATATACATTATGGTGTTCTAAAAACCAAAAAAATATATATATATATTGACATATTTTATTCATATCAATACCTTTTTATGAATATTTTTTTTTTATACCCTTTGGGGCTAAAATAACCAAACTACTGGCAGAGCTAACTCTAGAATATGTGACATAGAACTGTCCATGAGAAAAACATTTTTCTCTAAAGCCAATCCCTGCCATGTTCAATGATTGTCCTTAAGACTTATTAATAGTCATAGCAAAGCAAACATTGAGTGGGAATTGTATTCTTTTAAACTCATCAGTTGGAATCAACGTTATTCTCGGGATTAAAACTATATCTTCTCTAGAAAACCCAGTGATAACTATTGCTTCTATTATATTTTTGTGCAGAGCTTTATCTTGCAATCTAGTTTCATTGAGCAATTTAGGTGGGTTAAGATTTCTTAGAAACATTATAGGTGCTCCAAATTAATATTCAAAAATAATAAGTAAAACACTTTGTCCTTGTGTATGCGTAAATGTGTAGGATATTTTACGACTTCATGTAATTTTAATACATTTCAATATTTAAAAAAAAAACCCGTAGTTACCGTACATAAACTTTGTAAGTGTGCGACGTGCGTATACAAAGACGTTTTATTTAATAATAATAATTAGCCGTAATAATAAATTAATAAACGTGTCGACGAAAAATCAGGTTGTTATAGTAACCATTTATAAACAAGTTTCCATCGTAAATCTCATAATCCCAGTTTCAGCAACCCTTTAAAATCCAAAATTTGAAAAATCTTTTCTTAATGCGCCTCTACATTGCTTAAGGAACCTCTGAAATTTCGAGTCTCTAGACCCAGTGGTTTATATATAAAGATATATAAGGTATAATATGAAATTAATTAACAGTTTTATAAGTATAAAATAATCAATAAGAATTATTAAATCTATTTATTTAGTTAAGAAAACAATATAATGATGATCCGTCTTTTGGTTTTTAAGTTAAGTTGTAATTTTTTTCTTGTCTATTTCTTTTTCTATTTTAATTTTTATGTCTACTACACATTTTTGTATTGTACTTAAAATATGTTAAATTTATATTCTGTACTTTGGGCTGCGGCCCGTATTAAAATAAAATAAAATAATTGTTATGTTTAAAACAAGAATAAAAGAAATCAATTCAAGTAGTGTTAAATAATAATATGTATTAATAATATCTATTATCTATTTTTTTAGGCTATTACGTAATAATAATACAAAGTTTAATTTAAAAACAAGCATACTTTGTCGTATAAAACATGCAATGTTATTATATTATTATATTTTTAAATGTTCATAAAATTTAAATAAAAGAGTTATGAAATGATCAATTTTTATTATTAGTACAATTATACTTTTTCTAAATTAATAAGAATTAATTATAAAATATTTTATACAATGAACCATTTGCATATTTTTTCCTAAATACAATGCCTAAAAATCAATTTTAAAATATTAAATAAGTACAAACTACAAAAATACCCCAGCAATTATCTTTTTTCTCATCAGTTTTAATTTATATACTTATATATTTGCAATTAGATACCCATTAGACAATGGATTAACATTCTCACAGATATGCAATGATACTTAACATCACTTAACCACAGGTACCTCTTTAACATAAGTCGTTTGTGGTAGCATCACAAGCTATGTTGTTTAATATCATAAATTCATACATTTTTTTCTGATTTTCCCTTGTTTTTTAACATCACTACCACGAAAAACATTCAACTTAGACAACGATAATTTTCTCGGAGCGGTCGTTTCAAGTGCAATGATCGTCTTCTCTTATTTTTTCTTTCATTCTTACTTTGGTTGAAGTAATTAGTATGAATCGTCTTAATTAATTCCTTTTTCTTTATACTTAAACATTCAGTAGTCATTGCACACCCCAGCCAGGCTATATACGACCTAAAACTTAATTGCTCGACAGACAATCCTTACCCCCGGGTACAATTTTTTTTTGTTCAATCCACCCTTTCTATCACTGAAATACCATTTTATACAACGCGCAAGTTGCTCGTGACGTGAGCCTTAAGCATCTCCATTCCCGGCCATAGTTTCGATGTAGTTTCACGCGTACACCTTTGCTGGGGGAGACAGAAATTCATTCTAGAAAAAAAAAAACTATAATGTCTTATCTCGTAAAACGTGCTTGTATAATTTATGTGAGTCGTAAAAATATTGTTTATCCCTACCGTATTTTTTAATTCAATTCCAACCCCGGATATCATCCCAACAAATAATTGTGGAGACAATAAAATTTTATCTAAGTTTTCTTTTGGATTTTTGCTTTTGGTGAATAGATGAATAATTTTTTGGTGAGTTTCAAAAATTTATATTTTCTTGCTACTTTAATAATAACTCATAGAACATATACAGACTATGTTGTGTTATATAAAATTATCTAATAATATTTGAGCATAAATAAAATTTTAATTTTAAACAATATTTTCACACAATGGTTTAACATTGACAATATTTTTTATTATTTTTAAAATTTTTATGATAGTAATTTGAAATGTATATCAACTTAAAAGTATTTTTTTTTTTTTTAATTTAGTCTTAATTTTTTTTTCTAAAATCAAATTATTATATAAAGTGTGTAACATTATTGATATTATATTATAGAACTATAGACCTGATTTTTTTATATACATTAATTTAACTAAATAAAAAATAAATATTATTCCTTATGTATACTAAAATATCAATTTCAATATATTGTAAATAATAAAATAATCGAATATAGAATAAAAATCTATACATAATAATATATTCTACAGGCGATAAGAAGACTAAATAGGAATTCTGAGAAAAAAATCATTATAAAAAAGAAACTGCTGAAGACTTCGTTTTTATTGAGTTCACTCGTTGTAAATGAGTTCTCTCTTTTGGCCATATAAACTTTTTTACACTAACACAGATGTTACAATCTAATGCCTTCCGCATCTTAACTCTCCTAGTCTTGGCATACATGAAAAGTACGGTCATATCTTATAAAACATTAGAGTCCATATAAACATGTTATCTTCTAAAACTCGTTTCCTATTTTTGCTCTATCATCATTTTAAAAACCAATTAAAAAGTCATATTTATTTCAAGATATTTAGTAACTATTAGACTTGACCATCTGTATCTGAATGTTGATTAAGTTGAATAATTAACAATGAGTGATAAATTTCCTTTACTATTATATTATTACCTAACTACATATTTTGTTTAACAAACAGTTATTAATATTGTAACAATGTCTATATTCTATAACATTAATAGTTTATCCATTATATCACATGGTTTTAAAAATTAATTAGTATATAATATTATAACAACCAAACACTATATATTTTTTAATATTACTTCATACTTTCAGGTTAAATAAATACAACTGTTAATTGTTACCTACGTCAGTTTTAATTTTTAAAAAGAAAAATATATAACTAATATATAATATCTACAATTTTATTATTCTGATGTGTTTACATTTTTTTTACAGAATACATTTTAAAATCAACCCTAGTAATTTTATTATTGAACATATAAATTATGTTTTGGACTATAAATCAGGAACCTATTATTGCATGTACACGCAAATACCACAGTTAAATGTGGTATAAACATTCTCAACAACTGACAAACCTGTAGATTTGGATTTTAAATTAACTGAGCAAATTACATTATACGGTGCTGCATTATCTATTCAGTTAAAACTATCGGTATTTGCACACCAACTGAGATAATTTATATCGGTCTACTGCATAATTAAACATCCTTTCTTGTCAATGAAATAATATAAAGAAAGGGTGCGAGGAAAAATAATTTTCAACCACAATTTACAATTAACTATACAAAATACCACTGATTTCTCTAGGTGTTGCAACTTTAGAGCTGTCCAATAAGTATATGTTCAATCTCCCTTGTATATGTTATATGTGAGTGTATGTGACAATGACTACAGAATTTTCCAAGCCAAAGGATCCACCACCACCAAAATTAACTTTAATTTAGTTCTGTCAAATACGGTTACGTACGTTTCGGTGGTTTCCAAAACATTCTACTAGCATACCCATTTTTCGCGTATCCCCTACATCCCATTCACAAGTTATTCCCTCGAATAGAGTGTCTTTTTTACCGTTAAAAATTGCCAACAGTTGTATTGTTAATTTTAATATATATTAGATTTATGGTACTGGAATAATCAAATCAGATTTTTCCAATTAACAGTCTACAACTTTTATCGCTAAACCATGCTTATCACAAATCTACTTAAGGTAAATAAATTTAAAGAAATAATAATATTATAATACCAATATAACACTGTCTTATTTTGAGAAATATTAAATAAAAAAAAAATGATACACGATACATATATTTTAAACAATAATGCTATATTATTTTATTAAAACAAATTTCATAAAACACAGGTGCAATTTAAATATTATCAATACAAAATTAGATTATGAACATAGAATAGTATTATCGATTAAAAGCTTAATATTACAGCTTCTATTTCAGGAAGCATATAGATAAGTAGGTATAATTTTTTACAAGTCATGAAATCTAAGTTCTGACTTCGACAACTATTAATATAATAATAATTATTATTATTATTGTGAATTAAAGCAACGGATAAATAAATAACATTAGAATGGAAAACACTGTAAATTAAATTTTTAATTTAATTTAAATTCTATTCATATTATATATACCTAAATAATATCAGGAAAAAAATCAGATTATATAATTATAATGATGTTCACACATGAATCGTCAAAATAGAAAAATAAAAAAATTACATTTTTTACGTTAAATAAATTTATTTATTATTTATTTTTTTTTTATAACTTCTGACCTACTATTTTAAAACCAGAATAAAAGAAATATTTTTATCAAAACCATTATATCGACATCAGTTAAAAACCTGAAATGTTTAAAATTGTGAACATAATATAGAATAGGTTTTCAGAAAACAACTACTTAAGTCTAAATTAATTGGTATGTATACAGTGTCATAATCAATAGACCGAACCTATTTAAATGCATGACAAAATATGCAATAAAGAAATTTACATAGATATTTTTATAGTGTATTTATGCAACTTAGAGTATCCTCACATTATTACTTACTACATTACCTATACCTACAGTATGCATATTTAATTTAAAAATATTATAGTATCTTTAATTCAAAAAAATTTAACATGTAAGTACTATATTGAAATTATCTACATTATTCATATATGAATCGATAATATTAAATATATTTTTTTTTATTATCCATAAATTTTACTCTTCGAGGATCCATGTGTTTTTTCAATAAAATTTAAATGCACTATTAATAGTTGAGAAAATGATTTACATGTTTCTTCTGTCTTATATTTTGTCTTGGATAGGTCGTGCATAATATAGATTCAAAAGTATTATCTTGTATTAATACTTAACGAAGAGTTGGAAGAGAGAAATACTAAAAAGAGGAAGCGAACTAAAAAAATAAATCCATTCTAAAAAGTGGCTCAGCAGCTCTTACGGACTAGGCTATACAATATATATATTACGGCTTAAGTTGTTAACGATATCTAGAGCTCTTTTGGCGACGTTATGCAAATAGGAAACTATTAAAACGATGCCATTACAGCGGGGAGTCATGGATATAACTACCCGCATGAAAAACTGTCTTCACCACTTCCACCATCTTCCGTATGCATCGGATTTCGAACATCAAGCCAATGGGGTTAAGCAAAATATTTATCTGCTAGGAAACGATTAAAATTATTAACTTCCCTTAAAGGAGTTTTGCATTAAACGGATACAATTTGAGTATAGTTAAACAAATTTACATAAATTACACAACAATATGTGATACTTTTTCCATACATTTATAATGTTATAAATTTGCAGTGACGTATCTAAACCAAAACCTTTACCAGAAACATAATTAACTTTTTTTAATACCTATTCATATAGTTCTTTACGGTATTACAGTTTTAATTATAAAATTGTTGTGTAAAATATTAATATAATTGCAATTGAGTCAAATACCGACGAATTACGAAATATACGAGTATATATTTAAAGAATATTATCCAAAACTTTAGAAAAAGCTATACGTTCAGATATCGATATTTATATCTACATATAGCACTTAAAATATATTCTAAACACATGCCCTAAATTAAAGTAATTTTCAAAGTATTAAATTTTTAATTTTGGGATTCTGAACGGAGTGATTAATTTACTGATTTTACAAAGATGCGTCCTTTTTTAGTTTTTTTTTTTTAAAATGTGTGTCTATGAACATGATAACTAGTCAAAACTAACTCTGATATTCATGTTAAGGGAAATTTTGGATAGAAAATTAGATATGGTTTATACTGAAGCGAGATCATAACTTTAAATTCCCAGTACTTTTATATAATTGAAAAAAAACAAGCTAAAAACGAAAGAAAAACTGGAACTTTTACTAATATTATTATAAAAATAATTGTTTTTTAACCGTGGTTACCTTAAACTCCTCAAATTTTATACTCACATAATTTGATACTGTTCGTAATATTCAAAGTTGTCGACACATATCAAGAACAATAAAAACATCTATAGAAATCATATTTATATTTATACACATAACATTTTACGTACTACCCACTAATACAATTTATTTAATACCTATTTAAAAAGCCAACTTTCTAATAATTGTTCTTTTTTAATTTAATCAGTACTTAATCTACCTACATGTTCTTATTATTCATAAAAAACTATTAATTATTTTAATTTTTCTTTATAATTATTTTTAAAAACCATACATTTTTAAAACTATACATAGCAATCTACTAAAACAACTCTCACTTTTATAATTTCACGTATTTCTTTAAAAACCAAATGTATAATCAAAATATAACATTTTTTTATTTAAAATGTATTATTATTTTAAAAAAAAAAAAAAACATCAATTAAACATCAGATTCAACATAAGATTAATATTTGATATTTTTTTATTTTTTTTCCGATATATTCTTGCGCTTTAAAGATAATATTATTAACTATTATAAATTATATCGATTTATTTCTTGATGATAGTTGTTCTGCATGGTTATATATATTACCAAAAAATTGTACGTGAAACGCATTGTCACAATTATTCACAATAATATAATGACGTACTTATCAAACAAGCAACGAGCACCCACTTCGGGAGTTCATATAAAAAGCAATCGATTTGTATTAAGAAAAAAAGTGGGTAAGTGGGTACCGCTCTGCTGTACATTATGTAACGTATAGATCATTATTATATATTATAGGAGTGTTAAATTTGAACCCAATGATAGGTATCATTGTATACGAAAAACGATTCTGAACGAAGATGATTTGTCAGCCTAGGATAAAATTTCCAGTGGTTGGTGAAAAAGGTGGTTTATGTTTTAATGGCCTGAATACACCAAAATTTAAGCTCTTTTATAATTATTGTAAGCTGAACTTATGAAAGCCTTGTATTGAATTTTCAACTCTTAGCTACTTATACAAAATTTTTTATGAATTATGCCTACAAAATAATTTGCAAATATTCATGGTTTTGACGAATTTTTGTTCAATATTTGAACTTCAAATGCTAATAAAAAAAATTGTGCCTATGTATTCTAATAATTTTTAAACCACTATAAAAATAACTCATGAGGAACTGCATTACATTTTCAAATATTTTGATTGGGCCAAAAGAAAAATTATCGAAACTTAAAAAAACAATTTTCAGAAAAATTGAAAATTTCTCTCGTCTATAAATAGCTCAAAAAAAAATTTAATTGTATATAGATAACACTAACATAAAAATTTGGTGAAATTTTCAAGTATTTACAGTGATTAGTTTTTGAATTACAACCATATAAAAAAATCGATTTCGTTATAAACTGGTTTTGCGTAAAGATTCACGTTTTTCCTTAATTTTTCTTTTGGTTTTTCCTGGTGCTTTTGAAAACTATTGGGAATTTCAAAAAATGACCTACCCAATGCACCAACTACATTCATTTTTCTATCGGAAACCACCCCCAAAGTTTGAAATTGAAGTATTATTTCAACACGTTCTCGTGTACACTGATCCAAAAAGAAACATACAATATTGTAAAATCAATACATTCATCGCTCCGCTCAGAATCTAAAAGGTTCGTCGTATAAATTGATATAAATAAGTTATATATTTTAAAAATATTATGTAGTACATCAAAAGCCAAATATACAAAACTAATTGTAATAAATAATAGGTAACGATATAATTCATAAAAGGTATTGAATGTAGGCATGGCCAATAGAAATAAAAGTGACCCCCTCCCCCAGAAAAATTGTCTGAATTCTATAAAATGTATCTATAATAATATTAAAGTTGGAACTCCAGTGACCGTGAATATTATATCATTCACGCCTTACCCCCGTAAACCCTCTCTTAAATACCCCTTCGTTACGATGCGGAACTCTTATTTGACACACACACTCGTGCACACCCTATTCCTTATCGATCTCGTCACCGACTGCGACATACGAACACGTCGTTCCATATATATATTTATATAATATTGTTTAGAGGTATACACGTTGAATAATAACGTTGCGGACTTTGCGTCGAGTGTAGAAACAGTGGACCTTTGGGCGTCTGTTACTGCACCTACCTAGTTGTTGCCGTTGCTTACTGCCATAGTGCAGCATCGGTAATCGACAACAGTGTGTGCGGTGTATGCGACAAAAATCCCGCGAGATACGTTTTTATAGAACTATAGAACCGCGTGGCTGAAGCGAAGGCCAACGATCGGCCGAATCCGGCGGCAGCGTGTTTAAAAGACGTCGCCACTGCCGCCGCCACCGACTCTTAATCAATATACCGCTCGCCCACCGCACCGGTCGTCGCAGCAGATCGCCCAGACGCCGCCGCTGCCGTGGCGCCCCTCTTTTCACCCACCCTTAACCGACCACAACGTATAAACACATACTATAATATAATATATCATGTTTGTGTGTATATGTGTGAGTGTACGTATATCTAACAGCAAAATAGTATGGTATTATATTATATATGTGTACAAACCACATGCTTCGATTCGAATTGGCTAGTTCTTATTAATAAAGTGGTCGAGTATATTATTATTGTTAATAATAAACAGGGTGTCACTAAGTATTGTTTACCTCCTTTTCATCAATTTCTCAAAAATACTCAGTATCATCCAGTTCGTACTCAATGACTTAGATCCACTAATGGATGACGACGCGATATCATGGAGAATTGTAAGTAAACACGTTTTAAAATCGAATATAACGATACCAACATATATAAATATATTCGCGTAATCAATTCTATTTCGACCGTAAACCAAAGAATTTTACAAACGGATAAATATCGGAGCACTATTTACCCAATATATTTCTTAACTTTCATATATAATATCTACCGCTAGCGGTCGTCTTCCACACATCTACATCTTAGTCCGTTGAAAAGGTTCACAACCCTTGGATGTATATTTTTACTATAACCTGTATAATACATATAAATCTCATTCCAAAAATCACCAACTGTATACCAGCTGTCGCCTAGTTATCTTATGTATATATAATATATATATATATATACAATACCTAATAATATATAATATTGGCTCGATATGATTATAAGAACGCAGACTCGCGTATTTATTTTATACGGCCATACGGGGGTGAGAGTCCCGAAAATAAAACGAAGGGATTTATAGTAATGCGCTGTATACATGTTTGTTCTTTTTACTGTATCAGCACTTTACTTCCGCCGCCGCCGCCACCGTTTCGCAGAGATAAATTTCAACAGCGTGTGAAAAAAAAGCAAATAAAAAGATAAATAAAAACTCAAAAAGGAAGGATTTCACCGAAACCACCCAGCGGACGGGATTACGCATAGCTTATAATATGTCGCACGTATATTTAATATCATAATACTTATATTATATATGTATGTACTCGGGACTCGGGTGACGGCTGCGACAGAGTTCTCTTATCGTAGAGATGATACTACATTTTTTTCCCAGTTAAATTTTCAAACGACTCTCCGAAGCGAAAAACGTACACCGGATGCCAATGTTTTCTCTACGGCTGTAGTACCTATATAGCTGTAATATTGAGATCTGGTGGTATTCGAAATTGAAATACTGTTATTTATGGTATAAATACGGTATTTATAATATTTACCCAAAATACACTTTCTATAACATAGTTTTATAGTTAAGTTTTTATGAATACTGATAATATCAATGTATGATAAAAAGCAAAGAGTTCAATTAAAAATGTGGTTAATTATTAAAACATTGATTAGAATAATAGATTATGATTTAATTAATAATGAACATCAATGATATTAGTCGATATCCCTGTTTAAACTTTGTCAACTCGGTTACTATTTAGTATTAGGTATATTAATTCAATAATATTATTACCTAACAACATTCTTAGCTGCAATATCGATATAATATACATTATACCTAAAAACCTAAGTATCTGTTTTTAAGTAACTAATTTTACTTGATATTTTTTTTTATTCGACCCTGATTACATATAATAAAAATATATTACATACAAATACTGCCTAAAGTACACAATCAACGCCACACTAATAAATTATAAGAATAGGACGAATGTATGACGGATAATTTTCTCTAATATTCCCATAAGAATATTACCAAAATTAGTAAAGCTTTAACAAAAACTGAAATGACCACAATACTGGTAATTATTAAACATACATTAACTAACCCTAACATCAGTATTATAGTTTAATACTATAAATTTATTATAATATGACACCTCTTCAGTGCAGTTGTATTCCACTACCCCTCTTAAAAACAGTTTGGTATTTTTTTCACGTCATCGGCTTAAATTCCAAATTAAAAAGCATGTCATCACTATTGCTGTCATACACCTGATACGAGGGAAAACAATTTTAGCACGCACTAAACGAATTAATTATGTATGTAAATTATGCCAAACAAGTTTTTTTTTTTCCATGAAATTGAACTGTGTTTAATCTTAAGCACTCAGTTTGTTGTAATAAGCAAAACGACATGAAAATTACATAGTTCCGTAAAACGCAAATCGTTATTTATCTAGTAATGTATTACAATCAGAAAAATAAACAATAGGTATAACATTAATCCACTATATTTATGAAAAGTAGAATCGTAAAAAAAACAATAATACCTAACGCAATTAAATTCATCACAACGTAAAATAATTAAACGATCATCATCTGAGTAATAAAAATATGTAACTATCTACGACCTGAGTAAAAAATATTATTATTGTGCTATTATATAAGGCACATCATATTTATATAATAACATTACCTACCGAATAAGTATTTTCACAAGATATATTTATTAATTGCTTACTTAGGTTTCCTACAAAGAACTATAAGTTGTTTAATTAATTTTCATAGAAAAATTTAATAGAAAATTAATTACTAACAAAAATTATATAAATTATAAAAATCGTCACTAAAAAATACAATTTTTTTTCTTTATTCTTCCATTCCATTAATTATAACTACATTTAGTTAAATATTCATAACATCTTACCTAAGTATAATTGTATAAATACAATACGTAAATTATTATACAATATACTCACAGCCTACTACCATCTTATATTATTATCATAATATCCTAGGTACGTCTTATAATTTATAGAGCTCAGGAAGAACATATTATTGAGGATCCACAGATCTGATAAATTGTCCCTACCCTAATTCCTAAAATTGTATTCATGATACAATACAACATTAAAAACACACGCACATCTTAATATTGGTTATTAATCATAAACAAATAAAAAAGGTGATTTTCTTTCGAAATTATTTATAATAATTTTTGAAATTTATCTGTATAAAAAAAACCTTAAGTTGTTTTGTAAAGACCTTCAAAAAATCTGGACTCGGTGAGTTTAGACTTAATGCGCTACATCAAATCCAGCTCTGATAATATTATTATAAGTACCTAATGACTAGTTTATATGTAATGTAATACGATTATAATATAATTATTAAAACGACGGAAAAAATACCTGTAGGCACCTTAAAACGGATATAATTCGATTCAGAATATCTAACTTAAACTGTCCTACTTGATAAGTGGTATTAATATTATTATTTATTTATTCAATTACAAAAAAAAACTATTTTTACAATAATAATAGAAGTACTTGCCTTTTCGTCGACGTGGTCGTGTGCAGCGCGCGGCGCGTGTGTTGGACGACGCCGCGGCCGCCGGTGCATCACGAGTTGCCGGTCGGTGGATTGCAGGCGGACTGATGGACGCGACAGCATCACGACCTAGCGGACCGTTACGGATTCGCGACGGTGCGACGCGCCGGCCCAGTCATGGCAACTCGGTGGCGGGCAAACGCGTGCGCATACAGACGACGGCGAACTACTATCTGTGAACTTACACAGCGACGGCGAAAATCGGAATCAAACTGAACAGAAGACAACCGCAATTTAATGACTACCATAGACTGACCAATGAAGGGCTATTCCAATTGAGACACGACCGTCGGTCGTTAAATCCGAAACGTAAAGATGGTTAATACCATAACGGTTACCCCCAAAGAGGTTAGTAACGAAATTATTTCTTGGTACGGCTGTTTTCACCGAAAACTGTTGTTCAAATATTTCGAATTAATCTGATAAATGATAATTATGTGACCGACTAATAATTTTAGATTTATGAGAAATTATATATGAAAAAATATATTACCTGAAAATTAGCAACAACAATATTACTTTATCGGCCATTTTCTGTACGTGTTATAATTATAATATAACAAAATACGTTGATATTTGGTTGGTGATATCCACGTAGTTCTTATAAGGCTTTGTAATTATGATGTAAAAGTAAAATATTACGTTTGTTATAATCTTGCAAGTAAGAACACTTATTATTTTAAGGTAATTTATATTATACACATGAAAGATAAAGTAATAGTAAGATGTCATTTTTTTCAGAACTCATTTTTGATTCAAAATAAAACGAGTTTTTACATCTTTTAAGAAAACAGTTATTTTTTTAATGTTAATTTCTATTTGTAGGTGCCTATGATGCAGTTATGCGTATTTGTTTATTTTTAATAACAGTTCGAGGAAAATGGAAAAAACATAGACAGATATTTTTAAGGTAAAAAAAAAAAATGTATACAAATTATTTATTATATAATTTAGAATTACAAGTTAAATCTTTAAAAATTGCCTCGGTTCGCTCAAATTTAAATATCTACCTATGTATTATAATAGATAACATACTCAATAAGGTTAGAACCAGTAAATACATAAGTTACACAAAATCCGCGCACTCAATACGGGTTCGATTTCTCATACGTGTATACAAATATAATATTATAATATTTAATATCGGTAATTATATATAAATATAATATTAAACATCGGAACAGATTTACTGTCGACATTAAATTGAGATAATTTAATTGATGCATTTATTGAGGAAAAAAGTGAAAAAAAAAATATATTAAGTTATAAGTATTAGTAATCTGTAAATTACAAAAAAAACATAGGTATTATGTAATAGAATTGTCTATAATAATATATATTTTTATATATACATGTAAGATAATAATAAAACAAATTATATATAATTATTATACAGTCGAGTCTCGATAACTCTAATTTCAAGGGAGGTAAAAATTAATTCGAGTTATCGAGGTTCGAGTTTTCGAGTCTTGACTGTATATTAATTTATAAGCAATTAAGGGGTGCGAAGAGGGAAAGGTGGCAAATTGGTAAGTACCTATAGACCGAAAATCTTAAATACTCCACTTTTAATCATGAATTATTATAAAGTGTAAAAAATAATAAATTTATTAACTCAGTATATTTTGTTAATCGCTAATTTCGTTATGAATGTTATGATATTCAAAATTGTAATTAATCAGTAAACACTGTAGCTCTGTATAATTGTAAAAAATATAAACATACTTCTTCTATGAGTTTTTAAAAGCATACTACCATTATGCCAGCTCTGCACTTAAATGTAAGTATTTAAAATCTAAGCAACCCCTTGTTAAAATTGTCACGTTAATGCGGCATGATGGAAAGATTTTATTCACATCATATTATTTGTATAGATATTTTTATTGTTCAGATAGTATGTACCACGAATACTAAACATACCTTGAATGGTATTATAAAAAGTATAGGTACTATAATAAAATGTATTATTATTATCAACATTACTGGCAGGGTCTTAAATTCCAATATGCTTACATGCATGTTGGATTTACAAATTTCCCAATTTTGAATAGTTTTAAGAATCAATTATAAAAATCTCAAACATAATGACTTGATACAGTTAATAATAGTCGATCTAGAGCAACTCGATATTTGTCGTTTACCAATTTGCCTATATATTATACATATATAATGCATTATAACATTATAGTAGTTTTCATAATATCGCTACTAATAACTATATCAAAATTACTATTTTTATTAGTTTTCCCTTCAATAATTTAACCAATTTGTATCCGTTTTTTATTGTATATTGCCAGTGTTTGACGTTTATTATCATAATTCAACTAACATATTATAATTAATTTCAATTTAAAACTGAACTTAATTTTTTCTTTTATATTGTCAAGTAATATACACAATATTAGGTATTTCTATACGAAATAAATTAAAATTAAATAAATAATATAATATAATCTGTAGCAGATTACCAAATTTAAGACCTAGACTTTACTCTGGATCCCAAACTACACATATTTGGCTCTATATATTATGTAGAGGCTTAAATGTATATTGTAAAATATATAATGTCAACTTTCCTATAAAAATTATATGAAATATCATATAACAAGGGTACCTTATATGATTTCATTGGACGCCTACTGCAAAAATAGTTATCAATTATTGCAGTACTTGGCTTTAACTGTAAATTAGTATTTTAACTTAATATGCTAATTTTTCATAGTTCAAAAAATATATTTTAATTTTTTTAAATAATAAACTTCTAAATTACTTTAAATTGTTTGATATATTTTATTATATATATATATTTCAATCCATCGTATTTTATATTATGTTTCAACATTTTAACTTTTTATCCAAAATATTTTTAAAAACAATTTCAAAAATAACATTGCACATTTTCACTAAAAATAAGTATATGTTTATAACATAAACAAAACATAAATACTTGTAGAAATTATAATCTGAGTTTTTATTTATTGATTCGAAAAGAAGGGTATAATATTATAATATGAATAGATTTAATTGTATAATATACAGTATACAGTATCTAGGTATATATTTTATAAAAGTAAAATTAGTCCAAACCTTTAAATATTTATAAAGATATTCAATTAAACGGTGGAGTACGATTGCGCGCGTTTTACCTTTTTGGGCATACGATTGCGCACGGTGCCGGAATAACAAAGAACATGCTTTTGACTATTCAAAATCATACTATTGCGCGTGAAATTGGATGCGACGTAGCCAACTTATTATTAAAATTTAAATAAATAAATAAATATAAATATATTAATAATATATATAATTTAATCAGTCAAAAATAGTACAAATAGTTTTAAACAATAAAAGATACTTTATACTCACACTCAGTCTAAAAAAAATTATTAAAAAAGAAAATATTTAATAAAAATTTCGTTATAATAAAATAATATAAAATATTCGAATAGATATCGAAAAAAAATTGAAAAAAAAATTCATTAAAAAAAATCGTTATAATAAAATAATATGAAATATTCGAATAGATATCGAAAAAATATTCATTAAAAAAATCGTTATAGTAAAATAATATAAATAAAATAATTTAAATTTTAAAGCCCTGATACCTATTTCCAATTATGGCCAAATACTTAAGTAAGTTTTCTGGTGTTTTATTTTTTTGATATTC